>PVKN010025060.1:0-14253 GCA_004027915.1 Capromys pilorides | reverse complement strand
TAACTGGAGTTGTTTAATCTCCCTTAGCAACCCATGATGCCACCCAACCCTCCAATCACAATGCACCAAATCGGCCTATCTCCCCATTTGCTCTCCCTATAAGAGTCTCTGAACCCCTCGAAGAGCAGAGCTTTGACTCTTCCAGAGCGATCCTAGTCAGGGCCACCAGTGTAAGAAACTGCCTCTTAAATCTTCTTGGTGCAATTTTTTTCTCTTTTTTTTTCCCCCCACTAACTCTGATCTAGTGTCTGGGCTTGAAGCACTGTTGGAAGGGGCAGCCGGACTGGCGGCTGTTGTGTGCTCAGGGCCCGGGCGCCTTGGGCTCCTGGAGCCAGTGAGCGGCTCATGCGCTTGCGGACAGACAAGGAGAGCAGCTGCTCTGGAACGGCTCCTGGCTGGCCGCGGTGGCTAAGGCGTTCTGGAGGCCTCCCGTGGTGCGACTGCAGGGGCCTCGGTCTCTGCCTCCCGTCTGCACTCTGGAGCACCACGAGGCCTCCTGCTGCCCTCCAGACAATGTGATGGGCAATGCCATGCTGGTATCCAGCCTGCAGTTGGCTTTTCACAGCGCTGCCACTCAGAGCTGCCTGGGGGCCATGTGGTGAGGGGCGGGGGGTCTGGGCCGGAGTCCACACCCCACCGCTAGCCCAGTGGCGCTGGGCACTGGACCACGCTGCTTCCCCCTCTGTGGACTTGGGCCCTGAACGCTGTCTTCCAAGAATCTGGAGCCGAGCCTGCCACCAGCGAAGTGTGCCTACACAGCCTCGCTGCCATGCTTAGTGTCACCTGCCTGGCCGCACTGGGCTCCGTCCTCGCGACCTTGGATGCCTGCTGAGCCCCTCGAGGCCATGGCATGCTTTGTCCAGGTCCCTTGCTCTTTCTCCTTCCTGTGCAGTGGTGGAAACAGGTCCCCTGCACATCCATGTACTCTTTCCCCGTGTGACTCCACCCAGGAGAGGGAGGAGGGCTGGGAACCTGAAGCAGGTTCAAGTGGCCGCAGGAGTGAGACATGAAGCTGCTTTGCAGAAAACAGGCCACTGACTGAAGAAGAGAAGTCACCTCACAGGAGCTGGGTGTGTCTCCAGCACACTGGCTGAAGGAACCTAACCAACACAGGCCCAAGTCCAAGCAGAATTGAGGCCCTTTGATGTTACAATTTTGTGTTTTTTTGAGACAGGGTCTCTGTGCTGCAGTCCAGGTGGGCCTGGGCTCCTGTGAAGCCCGGGCTGGCCTCCAACGCACAGCATTCCTCCTGCCTCAGCCTCCTCCATGTGCACGCCAGGCATGCGTCCCTGGATCTGGTAAACGAATGCCCCTGGTGAATGCGGAGTGGATCTGAGAAGGTGCAAAGCGGAGGACAGAAAGGTAACAGAGAGCAGCCTGCGGGGCTCTCGGGTGGCTTCCCTTCGCAGTGCATGGCTCTCCAGCTGTGAGGCTGGCACGACCGCCAGCCCCAGAGTGGGTGCTCAGCAGCTCTCTGTGGCCCAGCTCGTGTCCCCGAGGGTGAGAATCAGGTACCACGTACCACCTGGGACACCCCACGGGGACAGAAAGCGGCGTGGCTCTGGAAGCCAGCACACGGCTGTCCTTGGGGCACCCTCTTGTCCTCTAGTTTTGAGTTCTTTCTTGTTGTGGCACTCATCTCCCACCACAGGGGAAAGCCACTCAGGTACACGGGGTCGTCAGCTCCGCCCGCTCATCCTCCTCTGCTTGCTCAAGAGCTCCTAAGCCCTGGGGAGAAAAAGCCCCGAATGGGCTGAGACAACCTGCGCGCCGGGAAGGGCTTGTGACCAGCCCTCCCCACCCCACCAGCGGCTCTCTCTCGCCACCTCCCCGGCTCTCAGTCCTTCCTCACCTGAAGACCACCTCTCGATGATGTCATCGGAGGACTATTTCCTTCATTCCTCCTCCTTTCTCTGCCCTTCCCTCCTCCCACTGTCCTCCATCCTTCTATCGCCTTCCCTTTGGAGAAGCTCTCTCTCCCTACGTGCTATGGTCTGTCCTTCTACTCTGCTTATCCTTTGGGTGATACTGTGTGACACAGCAGCTCGTGTGTGTGTGTGTGTGTGTGTGTGTGTGTGTGTGTGATTTATCTCCCTGAACGTTATGGCCCTGAGGCACACCCATTTACCTACCAGTAACCCAAGTGTATCTTTCATAAACTGCATTGATCATCACATGCTGGGCGGGGACATCACAGAATGTTTGAGAAAGACAACCAAGCCAGCTGCACCCAGACCTGGGCAGTGCTATCCCAGGCAATTCTGACGTGTGGTTTGAAGGTGACAGAAACCACAGCGCCTCAGCTGGGGCACAGGGCTCTTTGCAACTACAGGGATTAACCAAGGGAGTGAAACCTAACCCAAAACGGATGAGTGGTCACAGCGTATGTGGATCACAGGTGACAGAGCTAATCTGCATGGAGACAAACAGGAGAAATTGGCAGGACATGGGCAGCAGCTCACCGGGCCCTGTTTCAGTGCACAGTTGGGCTGGGAAGCAGCCAGAGGAGAGCTGTCCTTACCCTTTTCTGTCTGTGGAATGGGGACAGTCTCTTGGCTAGCAGGAGCTGGCCAGGCTCTCAGTCTTCTGGGTGAGTGTGTGCTTTAGGACATGAAAAGCAATATGATATTCAGGTGTCCAGGAGGGCAGAGCTCCTGTGGCTGAGACCCAAGCTTCTCTGTACTGGAATGATTTACTGGGAGCCTCCTAAGAAAGGGGACAGAGATTGGGGAATACCTGGGAGAGGGCTTGCAGAGAGCACGCCTGTGGACACAGGAGGCAGCCTTCCGTGCAGGAGCTTTGCCTGCGAGAGATCTGTTCTGTGCCCACGGTTGGCAGCTGCTGCCTTGGAATCCTAAGCCAGAGTCGGCGTTCTCAGCTGTGGTGTCACCTTGCCTTCAGGGCCATCAGCGTGTCCCTGGCCACTGCAGGTCTCTACCATGGCTAAGGGTGTGCAGGCAGCGTTCGGTTTCTGCCTGCCAGCTGCTGGCTCACTGCACAGGTGCCACAGGCCTGGGACAGACTCAGAAGTTATCGTTGAAAAGCCACCTGGCTAATTCCAAGGCCTGCTTGGTGCCCCTCACCGTGGGCTCCATCCCTGTGATGATGTGGAGGACAAGGTGCAGTCCCGCCTGGGCTGACCATGCCATCCCCACAAGGGGCCGTTGGGCAAGCAATGTGTGAACCCCACATCTCTCCTGGCCAACACCGGGTGGCTTGTCGGTCTCCACAGTGAACCGTCCCCAGGCGCCCTGCTGTGGCTCACTGCACTGTGCTGTGCCGGATGATTCCTTCCCCGTGTTCTCCAGGTCCAGAGAAGAGCTGCTCGCGACCAGCCTCCACCCTGGCCACCTCTTTAGTCAGCTCCCTCCACAAGCTGCACCACCAAAGGCGATCGATACATGCTGACTGAGTCGTGAGTGTGGCACTCAGGAGCACCGTGACCCTGCTGCTGGGAAGTCTGGCCCCGGGCAAGGTCCCCTTTCCTGATTGAGAGAATGGAGGACAAGTGCGTGCATGCCCCTGCACAGCTGGCCTGCTCAACCTGCCAGCCCCAAATCACCTGAGAACTGCTCTCCGGGGCCTGAGGGACAGGCTAGGCGGTGTGTGGAGAGTTACGTTAAGCAAATATTCTTTGGAAAATTGCTTCAATTATGTCCTAAGGAAGTGGGCAGAGAGGAAGTTGGCGAACATCCTGACATTTGGCTTCTGTCTTCCTCTTCTTTTTTTCTTAGTGCTGGGATTGGACCTAGGGTCCCGTTGCTGAACTCCATGCCAGCCCTTTCTACTCCTGTCTCTTCAGTGAGGGTGTGTTGAAGTCTCTGAGCTGGGCCCCAGCTCGGGACACTGCTGCCTCAGCCTTTGCATGCTCGTGGACAGCAGCCATTTCTACATTTCCAGTAGGAGGGGCAGGTGGCTTTGGGGAGGCTGACCTGGCCCACCAGGAGCCCAGGCCCTCACTAAAGGGGAGCAGCGCTGAACTGTGGAGCCTGCGGCCACAGGAGCATTTTGTGGAAATACAGGCCACAGGAAAGGCCACAGGGCTGTCCCCTGTGGCCTCTGTGACATGGGCCCACGGACTGCTGACCCCACCCACTGGGCACTTCAGAGCCGGAGCTCAGCCTGGGCTGATGGCGAGGTGGGAGGTTGGGCTCCCGCCTCCTCCGTCCTTCTCTTTCCTCTCTCCCCTGCGCTGACAACAGGTCATCCTGGGCCCACCTCAGAAGGTGGCAGCAGAAGAGGCCGCGGCAGCCTGCAGGGCTCCTGCAGGGGCTTCAGCGCAGTGGGGGAGGGGACAGGAAGCGCAGGGGGCAGCGGCCTCGCGGCCAGCACATCCGCCCGTGGTGGCCAGAGCCTCTTTGCTGCCTGGCCAGAATGACAGCAGCCTTGGCCTTTCGGGTCCCCTCTCGTGTTTCTATGAAACTCACTTTTGCCTCCCTGGTTTCATTTAATTGCTCCCGTCTCCCGGCTGAACTCCATGGAGTTCGTTTTTGTGCGAGGCCACCCAAGTACGCACCTCGAAACAGGAGAGGCAATATCAGCCTGTATGGCCAGCAGGTGCATACCGCCTCACACGGGAGACAGCTGGGAAGGAAGCAGAAGCGAGCTCGCGTCCAGCGGCTGGGCTCCCTCCTGCGTGGGACCCAGCGGTGCGCTAGAGCCCTGGGGAGCCCATTCCCCACCCAGGTCCCCCAAGGGCGTACGACTGTTTTGGTAGATTCGATTCCTGAGCTGCCTTTCATTCCCTCGTTTGGTCCCAGAGAAGTCTTATTCTTTTTCTTGCTATTTTCACGCCCACAAACCTTTGTGGTTTTAATATTGTAATCTTCAGACTTAATGGTCAGTTTTTGACGCCCCTTCCAGACAGCTGCCCATTGTACTCTACGGAGTCTGCTCTCAGCATCCAGCAGATAGAGAAGCCCCAGGGCGTTCAGAGCATGGGTTCAGTACTCAGCGTGACATTGGGAGCCCACCTGATGGGCCTGTTGCTTTCCAGTTGCTGGGACCAAGTGCCTGGCACCTACCACTTAAAAAGGAAGACAGGTTCGTTTTGACTCTGTTTCAGAGCTCATGTGGTCGGCTGGTGCCAGGCAGAAGGGCACAGTGGGAGGGCCTGGTGGAGGAGGCTGTGCATGCCATGAGAGAAGGGAGCGGAGAAAGAGGAGCCCAAGAGAAGACGGGGTCCCAGGCCGCGCCCGAGCGTAAGGCTGAGCGGAGAGTCCGAGTGAGGCAGCCACCTTCTGCGAGCTTGGCCTCGGAGTCGGGCCCCGGGAGCACTTAGACCTGAGCTGTATACCCGGGCAGTGGGCTTCACTTATGTTGTGGCAGCTGTGGGGAGTGCGTCCCGTGTTTGACCGGTGCACCAGTGAAGGTTTGATTTGTGGACTAGGGGGAAGTGTACTTGCATTTTCCCTGCAGATGTGTGAAAGGAAAACTGATAAATGGTGTCCAGGGTGACACTGGCTCTTCCTGGGGTACTGGCATGTGTTACTTATTTTGTCCCAGCAGTGAAAAAGTAAGTAGGACAACATACATGATAGGGGTCTCCCAACTCTGCTTACAAAAGGCCTCACCCAGATCAATGAGGCAAAGGGTCTTGAGTGTTACTCTTTGAACACCCTGAAAGGCTTCCATGCCAGCCTCCCTTCCCTGAAAAGGAACACACTGTGACTTGGATGCCTGGGACAGAGGCAGAATCCCACCCAGCTGCGCCCGGGCCGACTCTCTGTAGAGGCCCACAGAAGGTGGAACGATTGTAAGGCAAATTTATTCTATCGTTTGAGGGACAGCTGGAGTCACTGCTAAATTTTAAATTATCAGAAGCTGGGAGGTGACTCTAGCATCACAAGAGATGCGGGCTGTCACACTGTGCAGGAAATAAGCACATTGTCACCTTGGGAAATACCTTCTAACTAGGACAGTAATAGTTTTTATAAAACTATTCAGTGACTTATGCCTTCCCCTAGCCCCAGATTGCTCAGGAACAAGCTCACTTTTCATCATAATTTCCACAATGCAATGCATTTTTGAAGCGTTCAGAGTTTTCCCAGCCTGATAACAGATCTGCCTGCTTGTAGCCAGCAATGATAGTTCCGTCTCAGTTATTCTTCTCTCTCATTGCTGGAACGAATACCCAATACCCAGGATGAAGGAAGGAAAGGTTTATTTAGCTCACCATCAGTGGAGGTTTCAGTCCCTACGCAGCTGGCTCCAAGGCAGAGTGGCACGTGGCAGAGGGCATTCTTTCATAGCAGTGGCAAAGAACAGAGGGCAGAAGGAGTGGCAGTGGCAACAGTGGCCTCCAAGAGCCAGTCTGTCTCTCTGTCTCTCTCACGTTGCATTCAAGCTGTTCACCCCAGGCTGGTGTAGCGTGCACACCCATAATCCCTGCAGTGCTCAGACCCATAATCCCAGCCTTGGATCATGAATTAATCACAAACTGTAGAACTGTGCCTTGATGACTGTGTGAGGCTTTGGGGTAAACAAATGCACACAAGCCATCACAATCTCCCAGTGGTTTACACAAAAACTGGGAAATTAGAACGTACCAGGGCTGTGAGGAGGTGCTTTCTGATCTCAGGCAGTGGGAGGTTGTTGAGGTGGAAGGTGATGGATTGGTAGGAGGAGGATTACTGACAGGTGCTGATCAAATACTTCTCAGCCATCTGTTCACAGCCTGCTGTAAGTCAGCCATGGAAACCAGGAGCGCCGGCAATGCCTCTAATCCCGAGTAGGCTGAGGCAGGAGGATCACGAGTTTGAGCCCAGGCTGGGCAACTTAGCATCTTAGCAAGAACCTATATCAGATCTTCTTAAAAAGTGCAAAAGGCACTGGAGATATATCTCAGTGTGCAGGCCCTGGGTTTTTCCCTGGCACTTCAAAAAATCAGTAGTGGATCTGTGCTCTGTAGACATCACAACCAAGCCAACTCTGAACCTCCGTACCCATCAGACGGTTTCCCCAGCATTGCGCTTTCCCCGCCATAGGCAGTGCTGCTTCTGCCTTCTCTCTGGAATTGTGTTTGAGCCGAGGAAATCAACTCAAACACAAAGGGAGTTTTCTTGACTTTTTATTCTAAGATGAGCGGACACTTAGAGAATAGTCGCAAAGATAGAGCGGAGCTCTCCCTGTGCCTTTCCTTGGTTGCTTCCTCCAGGGTGAGCATCTTGTGAAACCTTAGTATCCCTTTGCAAACTAAGACATTTGCATTGCATCCGTACCAAGTTGAACAGCAGCTGGACCACGCACCTGGGCTGGGTCTCTCTGTGACATCTCATCCTCAGTCAGGCTAAGGAGTGCGTGGCATGCGCTAGGCTGTGACCGTTCTTCAGCCTTCCCTTGTATTTCGTGACCTCGACACTCCAGAAGAGCTCTTCCCAGTTTCTTGTCAACTGAGTCTCACTTAGCTTGCTGAGGTTTTGATGGGTTAGAATGGTGGATCTGGGGAATGTGCCTTCTTGGGTGTCACATCAAGGAGCTTGGGGTGCTCTGGTAACTCATAGGATCACAGAAACCTTGCCCCGCTGATGAAGGTGGGGTGCACTAAGTCAGCATCACATAGCCTATCTCATGTGCCCGAACACAGCCAGAGTCCAAAAGGGGCCTCATGCTGGCCTGCAGGTTAAATGCAGGTTCTCTCACGAAGCCAAGGTCTGAGGCTTGGACTCACGGGTTGGACTCGGAGCGTTCACTTCCCTGTTCTGTTCTTCCCAGTGGCTGAGATGCTCACAGGTCCACACAGATCTCAGGAGAGTGTGGTTGCTTGCTAACGGCTGCAGATCACCCCAGGTGCTGCCCACTGAGGAGCCTTCTGAGCGACTCGCTGCCTACAGAGAGAAATCCTCACCAGGTCACCACCTTCAGAGCTGTTTGTTTTCATTCAGTGCCGTTTTCATCTTCCTTTTCCACGTTAACCATACTTGATATTCTCTACAATCTACAGAAATCTGGAGGCCAAGGAACTGAAAAGAAAGCAGTGGGGTGGGGGATGCCTGTCTACGTCCCCAGCCTCCAGTCCACTTCCTTTTCACCCCATTAAAAGCAATTAATGCAGGTTTGCCACACATCTCAGCTTTGCTTGCTCCTGGGTCAGCGTAGGGGCGTGGCCTCCTGGTCACTTGTGGTCTCTTGACTCCCACACCTGCATCCTGTCGTCCCCTCTCCCCCGCCCCTTCTCATCTCCAGAGACACCTGCCCCTTGGTTCCTATCGCCTCGCCTTAGTTAGCTCTTATTGATCTGTGTTTTAGAGTCCTCCTGTGAAAGATTCCCTGCAACATTAACTGTCTGTGTGTGACTTACTTGACTGATCTCAGGCCCCACCCGCCCTCCTGGAAGGGCCGTTCTGGCTGCCTGTGTTGCTAGGCAGCGCAGCTCTGTGTGCACAGACACCGGATCTTCTCCACCTGTCCGTGCGCCGATGGACCTCTAGGCTGTATCAGAGTTTGGCTCTGTTCACAGACAGGCAGAATGAATATTGCAAAATGGCACATTACCGAAAGTGACTTCTAGCTGGAAGCCATCCCTATTAAAATATCGGCAGTGCTTTTCACTTTGCTAGGCAAAGTGATCTTTCTTGAACCTGAAGAGACCCAGAGAAGCCAAAGCAACACTGAGAAAAAAGAGAAAAGCAAAAGGTATCACTTCTGAATTTCAGGTTATACCACAAAGCCATAGTAACACAAACAGCATGGCACCAGCACCAGACTAGACACATATGTCAGTAGAATGGAACAGAAAACACAGAAGCGACACCACCCACCTTTAGTCATTCTGTTTTTGGTAAAGGAGCCTAAAACAGATTATCCACACATAGAAGAATGAAACTAGTCTGAACTAGTTGTGAGGCTGAGGCAGGAAGACATCCTGAGCCTATAAACTCAAAACCAGCCTTGGCCACATGGCAGATTCATCTCAAAACAAGTAGCCCACCAAGCTAAAAAAAAAAAAAAAAAGGTGAAACACACACACACACACACACACACACACACACACATCCCAAACAAACAGCAGAACTAAAGCTTAGAAAGGCCCCAAGACTTCCCATGGGCATGCTGTGGTGATGGTCTAGAGCAGGCTGTGGGCCCTGCAGCTGGTGGTGTTCGGCTTCCGGCTTTAGTAGGAGGCTGGGCACCCTCTCAGTTCCAGTCCAGTGGACAAGCAGGTGGCCTGAGCATGGGGTTCCCAGCCAGTTATCACCCAGGCCACAGGTCCCTGGTTAACCCCTCTGGGTTCGTCACTTGGTAGTCGCTACTAAAGAAATAAAACATGTCTGGCGTCTGCTTCTAATTGAATGCCAAGATGCAAACTGCACCTCACCTGCCTCAGCTGAGGTGTTCTTTATGCCTGAAGAACACCCCCTCCCTGGAGTTCGTTTCCTCTTTTAGAAATTAGGGGTAATGAATGACGGCAATCAGCTGCACACAAAGAGACCGCGGGGCCACGGCAGGAGAGAGTCAGCCACAGGGACGGCTCCCAGGGAGAGCAGACTCAGGCAAGGCGCTGTGCAGGCACCAGCTGAGTCACTAGCGTGCGATATGACACCGCTTCCCATTGGCTAGGGACCCCCTGGTGGCACAGCCGCTGGCACGTACCCACTTTCTCCACGAGCTAGCGCCGGCTCTAGGGTGCCGGAGTCCACAGCTAGGTGGCGCTGTGGACCGCAGCCGGAGCTCCGCCCTCCCAGCAGGTGCGAGTTTTGAGGCTGCACGTGGGCTTACCGCGACGCTGAGAGTGCGCTTGCCAGCTTTCCACGGACTCGCTGCTCACAGGGTGCAAGGCCACCCACGTGTCACCATGCCTGGCCAGCACGGCATGGCTGTCACCAGAGTTATTCCCTGCTGGTGGCACACTGCACTGTGTTTTAGACAAATGACCAAGGCACGGACTCCTACCAGAGTGCCCTGGAGAACCCTGCCACTCCCCTGAGAAGGCCTTTCTCACCAGCCCCAGGCAACCACGGCCCGTCTTCCTGGCTTCATAGCTCATGTTTTGCGGAAGGGCGCATAGTTCGAACCACCCCGCACGAGGTTTTCTTTGTCTTTTTGAGACAGGATCTCACTATGCAGATCAGGCTGGCCTTGAGCTCACTTTTGTAGCCCAGGCTGCTCTCGAACTCACACCCATCCTCCTGCCTCAGCCTCCCAAGTAAGTGCTGGGATTACAGGCGTGCACCACCACATCCGTCCCGTCCGCATGGAGGTATTTTGGATTGACTTTTTCCAAAGAGTAACATGCAGTCAAATTCCCTCCATTTCTTTTGCTGACCCGAGAGTTCGTTTTCTTTCAGTACGGAACCACACTCCGTTGTCAGGAGCCAGCACGGCGTGTGCAGCCGTTCACCCAGAAGAGAGCTCGGGGTTGTTTGCAGATTCTGGCAGTTACGAGTAAAGTGGTAATCAACATTTATGTGGGACTGTGGGGAGGACGTAAAGTTTCAATTCCTTTGGGTAAATAAAAGAGAAACAATTGCTGGAGGAAGCATCCAGAGTTTAGCTTGGTGAGAGGCTTCTACACCACACGGACCCCGATGTGGCTTGACCTCTTCTCATGCTCAGCAGTGAATTCCTGCTGCTCCCTGCATGCCCAGTGGGTGTGGCCAATATTCTGGTTCTTCTGGTCTGGGGCCTTTCTAACAGGTGTGGAGTGGCACCTCATTTTGCTACTTTTTTTTGCCAGACAATAGGCTAAACTTAATCCTTGTAAGAATCTTACAGGGTGGTGATACGATTTTTTTTCCACTTATCTGACAAATACAGTAACGGGAAGCTTAATGAGATAACGTAACTCGGCCCAGTTTCACAGAGAGGGAGCACCAGGCTAGGTGTCCAGCCTGGGCACCTACAGCAGCCCTCTGTTCTCAGGGTGACACTGCCCCGCTGGTACCTCCACAGAGGAGCACCCTACTCCCAGATCAGCCTGGGGACAGATTCAGTCACAGCTGGCTGTGAAGTAGATATGCAGAGGGCTGCCTCTGTCCCGGGCCTGTGCTCCCCACACAGCTCCTCAGCCTCAGTCAGGGTAGGGGTCTTAGTTACTTTTTACTCTTTGCTGGGACAAACACCCGACACTCAAGATGAGGGAAGGAAAGGTTTATTGAGCTCACAGTGACTGGAGGTTTCAGTCCATTTTTGACTGGCGCCAAAGCAGACTGGCACATGGCAGAAGGTAACCTTCCATGGTGGTAGACAGAGAGCAAGAGCACTGGGAGAGAGCTAGCAGCAGCTCAAGCAGCTCACTTCTCTTCCTTCCTTACAGTGAAATGCAAGTCACCTGCCCCAGGGGAGAGGCAGCACCCATTTCCATGATAATCAGTTACGAATTCCAGAAGCCACCCTGTGACTGCGTGAGGCTTTGGAGGGACACCTTGACACAAACCACAACAGCGGGCTTCCCATGGAAAACTCCAGGCTGTGGCTCACACAGGGAGTCTTGTGACCTGAAGGCCACTGTGAGACTCTCCAGTGTTGCACTAATCTTGTCCCACGTTCAGTTCCAGCTCAGAATACAGCCGAAGCATCTGTTAGGTTCCTCTGATAAAAATTAGCTTCTACTCACCGTTGTGTGAGCTGTGCTCCTTCCCAGGGTAGAAGCCCAGCTACAGACAGCCCCGGGGTCCAGGGCCACCCTGGGACAGAGCCCTCTCCTAGGTGGGCCGAGTTCTAGGTGGCTCCTCCTGTTTGCAATGTTTCCTGTCATAGAAAGTTTGTAGGGCTTTAGCTCCAATCTGATTCAACTTTACAACAAAGGGCAGAAGAAAGTAAATCTTGTACTTTTTTCCCTCCTAAATTTAGAGATTATAATTCTAGGAATTATGGAGAAAGTATAAATTTGATTCCTTTGTATGTATTTGGGTACAGGGTTTTGCTACCGTTTTCAGCCTTCCCAGTGCTGGGATTACAGGTGTGCACCCCCATGCCCAGACTCAGTCCAAATCCCCGGTCCCTGCGCTTGCCTGAGGAGGTGCTTAGTCCGCTGAGCTATCTCACTGGCCCTTTTATAACGTTGATTTTTAAATAGGAAACAATTTCTTGTTTTTCACTTGAACAAGAGAAAAGTAAGTTCCAATGCGGAAGCAGTATCTAGGTTCTACAGGACCATCAGAGCATCATTTGCTAATGGTGGGTGAAGGTGCAGAGATGCTGGAAAACAGGACAAATAAGGAAGAGACTGGCTTTGTTTGTTTGGCAGTATTGGGGATTGAACCCAGGGCCTTCACACTCAGCTGTATCCCAGCCCTTACTTTATTTTTTTGTTTTGAGACCAGATCTTCCTCAATTGCCCAGGCTGGGCTGGAACTTGTGATCCTCCTGCCTCAGCCTCTTAGGGTGCTGGGACTACAGGTTACACTGCGACACCTAGCAAACGCTTACATTCTTAAAGAGGAGGACAGCGTGGAGAGTGCGGGAGGCCAGAGAGCAGGTGCCCTGTGGGGCTCCAGGGTGCTGGGGAGGGGGAGGGGTGCCTGCTCTGATGCAGCCCTGAATCCCGCTTGCAGGTGGTGCACTAGGGGTGAGGAACGGCGGAGGGCCTGAGGCCCAGGGGCAGGGCCTGCCTCCTGGGGATCCTAGTGCAAGAAGCAGGGTCACAGGAGGCTGCGAGGGCTCTGCTGGGGCGGAGGAGGCAGACTCCTGCCGGAGTGGTGGCAGGAGCGGCCAGGCCCCGAGACCCGCTGCCGTCCCTCCCGGCCCCACCCAGCCCTGTGCCCTGGAATCACACAGGATCCTGTTTCACCCCAAAAACAGCGTCCACCTTGTGCATGTGCTTTACACGCTGGGGTATCTCTGTCCCACGCACATGAGACTATTGTGAGAGGCAGGGAGGCTGCATTCCAGGGGCGCAGAGCGAGAGCTGGGAGCGGGGCTCCCCCTTCTCCTGCAGGCCGGCCTGGAGCCCTGAGCTCGTCCGGCATATTCCTCTGACCCACATGCTAAATACAGAACTGCGTGTGCAGGGTGGGTGCGTGCACGTGATGTGCATGCGTGGGTGGCAGGGAAGGCCAGGCTGGGCTGGGCGGTCGGATCCAGGCCCGGAGCACTGCAGCGCGGGAAGGGCCCCTGCGACTCCGGGAGACCCCGTTGCAGCCCCTCATCCAGCGGGGTCACCTTGGAGAACCGGAACCGGAAGATGCTCAGGCAACTGCTGACAACGGGGGTAGCTAACTTTCTTTTTCTTTTAATTTAAAATGTTCTGGATTTGCTAACGTTTATGACTGCATGTTTGTAGGTAAGGCGCCGCGTTCACCCTCCTGAGGGGCCTCAGCCCACCTTTTGTCCTGTGCGCCCCCTCCCCGCGGCTGTCCCGTGGGGCGCTTCCCCTGGTAAGCCCCTCCCCCTGTCTTTTTCTTCTGTCCTCTATTTCGCCCTTTCTTTGATTCACATTTCAAGCCACGAGCTAGGGAGGCTCATGTGTCTGATTTCGCGCAGCCTTAGGTCCCCAGCTGCTCCCATGTACTCGAAAACGCCTCGAGTGCGTCCTTTTTCACGGCACAGTAGTGCTCCACGGTATCCAGACACCGCCTTTTCTTGGTCCGTTCGTCTGTGGGTGGACACAGAGGCCGCTTCCCAGGTTTAGCGACTGCGCGTTGAGCGGATACGAACGTGGGTGCGCCTGCGCCTGAGATGCGCTGTCCTTCGCTCTCTAGAAGAGAGGCCTACAAGGGAAAAAGCGGTGCCGGACGGAATCGCTAGTCTGAATATTCTGAGGAATCTCCACGCCGCCGTCCCGCTTCGGCCTAAGGCAGGGATCAGAAGAGCACGCGCCTTGGAGGCGCATCTGCGCTCTGCACCCGGGGGCGGCGACCATCCAGAAAGGCCGGGGCGTGAGGAGGCAGAGGCGCGGCGCTGCCGTGTGCCCATCCGGCCTGCGAGGGCCTCTCCCTGCTGCCTCTGGTCCACACGTCGTGCCCTACTCTGTGGAGATCTAACTGATTGTGGTTTCAGCTGACAAATAATATTCCTATGTATTTAGGGGCGCAGCACGGTGTTCTGGTGCGAGTGTATCGTACAGTGGTCAAGTCTACGGTTAATCAAGAGTAGATTTCAGAAGCCTAAGCTTTTGCCACAAGGAAGTGGGGAAAGGAGAGGAGCCCAAGGCCCGGGGTCTCCCTCAGGCGGGTGTAAACAGACTTGGGTCCTTGAACGTCCTTGGAAGGGCTCCACGGAGCGGCATCTGCAGACCCCGGCTCGCCTGCAACCTTCCGAGTGGCCATCAGAGGGCGCACCGCCTCTACAAAGAAAGCTTTCCGTGGCAAACCC
>PVKN010025059.1:0-14249 GCA_004027915.1 Capromys pilorides | reverse complement strand
CACATTTCAGGATCCAGGGAGCTAAATTAAATCTTTTGTTACCAGGAAATGGTGACCCTGAGCTTTCTGGGTAAAGGAATTCTACAGGACCCTGACCAAGCTTCTTTTCATTCCTAACAACTAGTTGTAATAGTACAATGCTCTCTCTGTCCTGAAATCCACTTTTAGACTCTAATTGACACCGCAGAGATCAGAGAGATGATGGATGATGCTGGCCAGTTTTGGGGAGGCTGTGAGGATTAATCTCATGAGCCTAGACCTCAGGAAGCTTGAATCCACTGCATCTTGACCTTCCCCAAACAATGACACTATCATTATTTTGCCAATTAAAGACTCTTAGATTTCAAGAGTGAAAAATAATTTGGCCCTAATAGTGTGTGGCTTCCTGTTGTTGCCCATCTTTCTGTCTTAAATATTTGCAAACTTCTCATCAGAGTCTTCTCAACAAGTGCTGGAAAGAAGGGAAGGCAGCCACTCAAGTGCCAGTAATGCTGTACCTTCTTTGAAGTGAAGAGGGAGACAGCTGGTGGTTTCTCTCCCACAGTGCTGTCTTTGTGAACAAGCCGGGCTAGATCAGATGAGAGGCTTGTGCTGGCACTAATTTTATCAGACTAGGCTTGAATTTCCAGGGTAATATAAACACCTCTTCTAGTTTGGGGCAAATTAGGTAGCGATCTCTTCCTCCTCCAAAGGATAATAAAAAATATTGTATTGTACTTGTAACACACCTTGCATCACAATAATTCTAATGCTTATATTGGCTCTCTACCTACCTATCATTCTGTGATGTGAAAATTAATTAGCTAATGTCTGCAAAGTGCCTTCAAGAGGAAAAGTGCCACCTGAGAGCTAAGTGCCACCTACCAGTATCAATAAAGACAGCATCACACAGAACACAATAGATTCATGGGGGGGCTGAGTGAATAGCCAGCTTGGAAGGCAAGCGGACAAGAAACAAATATGGCCATGATATAGCTTCCCAGGTCACATATTTTTTTGTACAAGAGAAGAAATAGGTACATCAGTGTGGAAACTCACTTAGCAATCAGAAAAAGGGCCAGTGGTGTATTCTGAAGTCTCATCAAACACACTGCACGTTCTTGTGAGAACTCTGTATAACCAATGTCATTAAAAGAGGCGTAATGTGATGGGTTATGATGGGCAAGTTGCATGAAGACCACTGGCCCGAGTTAGCAAGAAGGATAAAAGAATGGCTTATAGCAATTCACGCCTAACTTATAATTTTTGGAGTCTGGGTGTCATAAGTTATATTTCTTTATCTGTATAATTTTTAGAGTTATGGCTAGAGTCAATTCCATTTTATCAATGAAGCTATGGATAGTCAGGGAGTCTAAAGTGATCAAAATTATACAGCTAACAGCCTATGAAAGAAGACCTCCAACCTGGATTTTTACCACAAACCCACTCTTTGAGTGGATATTATATGATGAGCAGGTATGTCAATAGATCTCAAAAGGCTTTATTATATATTTATACATAGTCCAATTTCACTTCTAGATCCTTAAATGAGACTTTTTAAAATACTGATGTTTTCTTACAGGTAGGCTGAGCTCTGGACAGCTTTGGAACCTTGGTAACCCACTCAATTCCTATTATTTTGTTTAGTGAAATTCTGTAATGTTTCTAACATTCGTTTGTTTTACTAGTTTTTTATTCTCCTTAAAAATAAAGAAAAATAAAATTGATATTGATTATTTCATTCAGGGTGTTTATATTGAAAAACATCCCCAATCTTTTTTTTTTTATTTTTTCTTTGAGACAGGGCTTTGCTAAGTTCCTCAGGAACTCAGGCTGGGCTCAAACTTTCGATCCCCATCCCTTGGCCTCTGAGAGTGCTGTGGTCACAGGTGTGTACTACCACGGCTGAATTGCTGAAGCAATTCTTTTTTATAATGGTGAGAGATGAATACTCAGCAGGATTGACTGAATAAATAGTGGCATACTCACAAGATCAAATATTGGGAAGCAAAGCATTAAAATAAAATTATACAGATATCTTTATTAGCATAAGAACTTTTCACTATAAATGGCTAACTATTGTATAATACCCTATTAAATTAATTTATGCGCACATGTAGAAACATTCTTCAAAAGCTGTGCAAGGCAACATGCAGGTGGTATCCCCTGGACACTAGATAGGAGAATAGTGCTTTTCATTTTCATCTATGCATCATCTGTATATTTGATTTTATTCCACTAATTTGAATAACATTGGTCTAATCACCCAAATCACTTGAAATCATTACAAGGGTGCAGGGCTGAAGAAAGGCCAGGTTTATTTAAAATGCTTCCCTACATGGGCTTGGTGGTGCTGGCCTATAATTCCATCTCTATGGGAGGCTAGGGTAGTAAGATCACAAGGTCAACTCCAACCTGGGTATCTTAGTGACTTGGCAACACCCTGTCTCCAAATAAGAAATAATTTAAAAGGCTGGGAATTTAGCTCAGTATGAAGATCCCAGGTTAAATCTCCAAGACTGAAAAAAAAAAAAAAAAAAAAAAAACTTTCCTACAAATCCTCCAAATAGAGAAGACAGAATAAGAGCCCTCTCTGTGCTGGTTACTGGTAAATGTTCCAGAAGACTTAGACAGCAGTCTTTGTCTAAATATTTTCAGAAGTTGGCTGGCACACTGTTGTCCATTCTCCTCTGTCTACAGCACTGAGAATGATCCAGCTCTAGAAGTCTGCCACAGTCTCCTGGCACTAAGAAGTGCATGACACAGAAGCTGACACAAGGAGACTATAGACACAACAGAAAGCGATGAACTGCATGGAGAAGAGCTGTACTAGATGGCAGGAAGACAATGCCACGTGGAAGTGAAGGAAGCAAAGACCTTCAAGGAAACACACTCTCTGCAAGCTCAGAAGATGTGCAATCAAAGACTTTTTGAGTTAGTGTGATGGACAGAATTTGAAGTGGCTCACTAAGACACTCACCATGCCTTCAGCAGAAAATCAATTATGGCGCTCCTGATGATGAAAGGTGGAGATAAGTACTTCGTGTCTGTTAGTAAGATCACTGAGCCAATGACTTGGAGTTTGATGAGTGAAGGGGAGCCTCCAGGTGGGGCTGCCCTGATCAATCATGGAAGTCCTTTAAGGCATAATGCTCTTAGGTTGGTGATCAGGTGGAAGCATGAGATGGATTTGTTCTGCCATTGCTGACTTGAAGGAGGGGCCACAGAGCAGAGAATGTGGGTGGCCTCTGACAGCCAAGAGCGACCCCCAGAAGAGCCCATCAGAAATAGGAGCCTTGATCCTATGGCCACAAGGGATCTAATCCTGACAACAACACACATGGATTTGGAAGAAGATGCTTTGGAGGCTATGGATAAGAGCACAGTCCAGCCAGCATCTTGGGCTTACCTTTCAGGGGCCTTCAGCAAAGAACCCAGCAGAGCCCTCTAGGACTTCAGACCTACAGAAATGGGAGATGACCAATGGCTGCCATCTTGTTCTGATTTTTATTTTATATTAAAGAGAAAAGAAAAAATACTAAGACAAAACCAAAACAACATATAAACAATAAAAGCAATGCAAAATTCCAAAATAGGATGATAGAAAATTGACAAGAGCTATTTTATTAATTATTGCTCCTTCAAAGGAGTTGCACGTAAGTTAATGGATGCAACTGGAGATCCCACTCATAAATGAACCAAATCAGACCCATTTGGGTAAACATCGTATTGACTCCCTAGTGTAAGAACTGGAAAGAGTAAATAATAGGTGCTGTCTTAAACCATGCTGAGTTTGTGGTAATTTGTAATGCAGCTACAGAAAACTAACACAATTAGAAAATGCCATAGAAACTGTTTTGTCTACTCTCCTCACATGAACAATAAGAAATCTGAAGCCCAGAGTGATCTCTATGGATTTGGGAGGAGCAGCAGCAAAGCCAGGCCTAGGGCACAGGTACTGGGAGCGCTGTCTGCCATCCTTTGCTAACAATCAGTTCCCCAGGATCAAACTTTTTCAGCATGTTTTAGTCTATGAGGAAAGATGAGAATGCCATTTGAGGTCTTGGTGAGCACCCCGATTCTAATGTATTTCTTGATTTCTAAAAAATGAACTAAAATTGCTATAGAATGCACAGACACTTCTCTAATTTAAAAACAATCAATAACACTTATAACTTTCACCCCAGATTTAATATGCTGACAATGCAATCCAATCTACTTCATTTTCCAATAAGTGACAATTTCAGTTTTCAATTCAGGGAAGTTCAGCAAAATTTACTGCATTCAAATTCCCTAGGAGGTTACATGTGTAGGAATCTTTCAGGGCAGGATTCTACAATATTCTTTAACTAAGGTAAAAAATTGTTTGGGGAAAAAATAGAAGAAAATCTAAGAAGAAAGTTGAGAAACTTGTAGAGAAGTCACCTACCTTTTCACATTGTCTCTGTAACAGTGTCAAAGCAGGATCACATGTATCAAATTCTAGAAGCTTATTCTGAAGGCAATGCTGTCAGATGCCATTCTAGCAATTTTCAAGACTGAGATATTAACTCCTGTGTTTCTTGGGATTAATTGAGTGTCATCAATAAATGTAACACAACTAATGATGATGTGATAAATAATAGGAATTTACTTATAGGACTGAATAACCAAGAATAATCTCTCTCTCTCTGTCTCTCTCTCTCTCTCTCTCTCTCTCTCTCTGTCTCTGTCTCTGTCTCTCTCTCTCTCTCTCTCTCTCTCTAAATTTTTATTTGTGTATTCATTTAGTACAGAATCTCGCTATGTGGCTTGGACTCATAGTGATCCTCCTGTCTCAGCCTGGTTTCAGAGCTGGCATAGCACACTTGGGGTTCTGGGACCTGCACTGCATGCCATACTGGGCATTAAACTTGGGTTCTTGTGCTTGCCAGGCAGGTGCTTAGACTGCTGAGCTATCTCCCCAGCCTGAGCTTGCTCACTTTCTCAGCACAATTAAATTTAGATGCATGAAATCCACCACAAATCACAGTGCATTTTTAAAACCCACTTTTTAAAGATCAAACTGATGATTCTGGAATAGGTCTGCCACTGCTTTTCTCTTAGATGATCCTTTGCTTTTATTCTTCCTCTAGGGACACATGGATGCAGAGAGCAGTGCTAAAGAGTGACAGATGAATCTTTCAGCTAACCTGTCCATTTCTACCAACTATTGAATCACTCAAGAGAAGCCAAAGCCTTTAAATGCATCTAAAGGGCACCATGTGTTCCCCTTTAATTCACTGCTAATGGCCTTCCACACACAGCTGTGGTTGTCACTTGATTGTGCAATGTTCTTCTGTATCGTGTAGTCTTCAGGTTCTAGCATCTAGGGTCTTTGCACGATTTAACTAAGAGCATCACTGCCTAGTACAACCCTTCCTCACCGAAGGGTGTTCTCTGTGCATCCAACATGGTGACCACAGACTCAATGGCTACTGAACACGCTGGAGTGTGCTTAGTGTGACAGGGGAACTGAATCTTTTCATTTTATTTCACTTTGACACCACATATGGCCAGCGGTTACTGCCTTGAAAAATGCACTCCCAGAGATGTAGACGAGAGATGTAGATCAGGACTGGCATAAGGCATATGAGAGCTGGCACACACAAGGCCTGGGAGGGATGCACTTACTTCTCAGGCATGCAATCTATGGGAATCTTCATTTACTTCTGTAGTTATGCTGTGGTCTAAGTGCTCTAGCCAGTTGCCAGAAATATGTGCATATCAGAATTGTCCTCCTTTCTTGCTCATAATTACAATTGACACGGTGACAAAAAGTCTTATTTATAGCATGAGTTAATGTGCCAGGTATTGTGCCAGACACAATTGCATAGGGTTCTCTGAATACATTGCTACATCCACTTAAGCCTAAAGAAGCATAAGCACTATAGCTCAGCTCTAATATTGCATGCAGCACTTGGCATCCTCCATATATCTGTGCTCTGTGCTATATTCTTCAGGACATAACCTAGTAACAATCAAAGTACAGGCGCTTTACTACCCTTCCAGTTCCTTCCATAACAATGGAAGACATTGGGTGTGATATTTCATTACACCAAAGATACCCACTGCTTTCGTGCCATGATTTGCCTCTATTACTCTATTCAGCTCTCCTGGTTTTCGTGGAGCAAGGAACTAGACAGAATGATGGGTACAAGGAAACAAAACCTAAATTTCTTTAGACATTTTGGACAACAAATATCCAGAAATGGTAGTTGTGAGAGAGAAAAAAAAATGGCTGGTAGTTATGAGAGAGAACAAATTTCCTCAGCAGTAAGAATCAGGCCTGAGCTTTTGATCTACAATGGCTAGATCTGGAAAACCATAGGCTACGGGATGGAGAAGGTGCCTACATTATATAAACAAAATTTACTGTGAATCTTCATGCTTCATTTTAAACCTGCTTCCGATCCTTCACTGAAAATCTGAGTCCAACATATTTTTCTCTCCAGTGATAATAAGCAACAGACAGCACCCTAAGTCCACCAAGATTTCTTAGCAGAGCTGTTTTCCTATTTTGTTCTGAACCATTTTTACCCAGTGAAACGCTAAGGTATTTATGATCAAGTGTAATTCAAGCAAGTTGGTAAAGTACCATCTTAAAGTTGAAGACTTAATAACAACTCGGATCAGAGGCTGGCTATCACCAGGCAGCAGAGAGCTATGGCATACAAAAACACCAGTTTGTGTGATAAAACCTTGACAGTCTTGCCTACACACACACCAAAGAAAATAACATGCCCATGACAGCTACAACAGCAGCAATTTTAAACTTCTCACTGATGAAATGCACTTTGCAGTCATAACTCTTGCATAAATCTGGATGTCACTGTTTGCATGTTATAATTTTGTGATCCGACGCATCATTGTGTAGGCTCTACCTGCAAATGAGCCCGGGAAAGCAAAATGTGTGCGAATCATTGAGTTACCAGTGACATCGAGGCTTGGCTGCTGGGGTTATTAACAGATATTTTTTCACCCAGAAGCTCAGGCTAAAATCAATCATTTTGATAACTAGGCATGGCATGAGCTGTCCGCACTTTCATTTCAATTTGATTAATCACATATACACAGACCTTTACCTTAAAGGAGCAATTGTTCACATTTAATCACAAATAAACATTCATGCATAACAGGAGACATTGCTAAATTTAATGACATTTTATGCCTCCTATTTTAGCAAATATATTTATGATAATATAAGCTTTCTGCATATAAATTCATTGTTTCACTCACATTTTACCAACACTATAATTGAAGCTAGGTAAAAATAATCCACTGTTTATGTGATTTATCATCTGTTTGTCACTCTTGAAGTTTCCATTATATCCGCATATTTTATTGCATGATTTATCCTGTTAATCGATGTAGAATTAAATGATTAGTGTTATATTTTCCTCTCTAAAGTCGAACATGCTCAGCATCAGATTTCATCATACCGCATGTCCTACTCCTGACCAAGATTTGGTTCTATTACCCCAACAATTTCTCTTGATGTCTTATGAGGCAAGAAAGTAAATAAGGGTGTGGACGCAGGATTATTTTTTAATTTGAAATGTAGCTGTGACAAAGACATGTCTCTGATGATCCTCCCAAATGTGTTCCCAGCAAACATTCTAGAAGGCTCATCTGCTGTTACTATAACAACAGCAAAGCAGATTCGAAGGAAAATTGTCTGCTCTGATGGGCAGGCTGCAAACCAGGAGGAACCCTGGGTTGCTCTTCAAAAAGGGAAGGGTGAAGTTTTGTGAAAAAGAAACAAAACTTGCAGAAAATTTCAATGAGGGCATGAGCCATAAGGCAGTCAAATTTAGCAAAGGCAGGAAGAAGGGCAGCTCAAGGTCTAAAAACTGCTGCTTAGATCAAAGGTGCAAAATTTCTATCCAGGAAACTGGCTAGCCAGGACAGAAGAAAAGCTGCATCAGAATAATGGCAATGAGGGCTGGAGAGATAGCTCCGTGGCACAAGTGCCTGTCTGGCAAGTGCAAGGTTGTGAGTTCGAACCCCAGTCCTGGAAAAAAAAAAAAAAGAATAATGGCAATGAGAAGAAAGCATCAAGCTCTTGCTCTCTGACCCAGAGAAGACTAGCAGCCCTTCAGTGAGAGGCGAAGATGTGAGCCCAGGAGAAGAGGATCAGCTCTGCTCACTCAGTCCTGGTGGACACCCAGCAGCAAGAGGCTTGAGCTGGCTTAGTCAGGAAAACTCTGAACAGCTGGAAATGTCCCGCTTTCTTTGAAGCACTCTTTCCTTCACTTAGCTTTGACTTCACTGGCTTTTTCCCAGTTCTGGGCTCTCTTGGTCTTCTTGTCCTATGGCCTCTAATAGATAGACCTCTACCTGGGAATCCATCCCAGCTTGCCTGCCACCCAGAGAAAACGTGTCCAGGCATTAGCCGCCCTCTCCCTGCTGGTCTCTTGCTTTCCATGTCTTTTTAGCAAAGCTCTAGCTTGACCTCAGCATGCAACTTGAAGACCATCTGTGGGTGGAACCTGGTTCTTTTCATGGTCAAAGCCAATGGTAAGCACATAAAGTCACTGGCTAGTAGAGGCAGTAGAGATATCAAGAAGAAGATAAATGCTGATATCCAGCAGCAAATAAATAAGCATGCTTATAAATAAGTGATAATCTCTAGAACTAATCTAAAGAAAAAAAGAGAAGGCAATGAAACCTCCATTTGCACATGCCCAGTGAGGATATTTCTAAAGAGATAATTTAAAATGCTGATCTTAAAGTCAAGCATAGTATTCATGCCTGTAACCCCAGAACTCTGAGAAGTTGAAGCAGGAGGATCAGAAGTTTGAGGCCAGTCAGGGCAACTTTGTGACTCAGCAAGATTGCATCTCAAAAGAAGCGATGTAGCTTAGTACGAAGGCTCGATTTTCAATCCTCAGTACCCCACACGCATTGCAAGAAAAAAAATTGAGATCGGGGAAGAGAAGCAGCTGGGTATGACAAGTACAGAGCCCTGTGACAGGGCCCAGCGTGGTGGGAGACAGAACATCCAGCCTGGCATCTCAGTACCAGGGCAATGACAGAGGTCAGCAGGTGAGGGGGAGAGTCATGCGGTCCAGCACACACAGTCTCACAAGTCACAATTAGAGAGTTCGGACTCTGTTCCGAGTTTCTTCCATGGCATATTGTCACAATGCCAGAAGAGACCTCCGGGATGCAGCCCATCTGTCAGGTGGGAGGTAATTCTTTTGCTTTTTATCCAGGCACCAACTTTTGTAAGTCAACTTGACTAATGTTTGTTTATCATCAGTGAGTAAGCTGCTGCTTTAGTACCGCTGCCATGGAAGAGGCCGCTTCAAGGCATGTTAAATTAACTGATGTGAATAAAAACAATGAATAAAAATACTTCTCTCCTTTAATGAGAACAGCAACTTCTGTTTCCCTGGGCTTTCTCAGTCCCATAAGACCTTTTAAAGCGGAACAAGTGTGTTCTGGTTCAAATGCTAAGAACATAATCTTGCCTCTCTCTTGCTGGTTATGTTCGAAGAAGCTATTTCAGATCAGTCTTTTGGAGAATAGAAGCTCCCAGCAGCTGTAGCTAAAACATTCCCAGCACTGCTGCCAGGTGGGCTGCCTTTTCCTGAGGCCACTGACTGGCCTGCCACCCAAAGAGCTTCCAATACTTCACTGGGTACAAGGACCTTAATACTCAGGATGGCTGTATAGAAGCCCCAAAGTATGCAATTTACAAGGCTTTGGCGCAAAACCTTTGGGAAAACTGTCCACTTCTCTGACTTGACGTTTTTACAGCAGGTTATGAAAAGCACACAGGGTACTCTCTGAATCTATGCCTTTATTCTGCAGGTACCAACACTTGGGTATTACATTCACATGCGTACTGCTTACTGTGCATGGTGCAGTTGTGCAGTGAAAGTTGGACTTTATTCGCATTCCATAACTAATTTATTTTGTGACCAAGTAAAAATGGTTTCCTTGCCAAGTGTTAGGTTCGTGTGCAAGGTGACCTCCAGGGCTCCTTCCAGTTCTATTACTCTATGAATCTCTATCAGCATGGTCTCAATAAAAATGCCGGGATTAGTTATGGTAGGCTGACCTGAGAACACATAGGCTCCAGCAAATGCAAATGCTTTTCTTTTGCAGAAGTGGCCAGGCGAGGTGCTCTAGGTCAGCTGGCAGCTCACTTGCCCAGTTTGGTTCGGGGAACTGGACTGATGATGCTACCTCTGAAGCTTCTGCTGCTCGCTTTCCAAGGGCATCAGAAAGCGGACAAGTTGAAGACAGGCCCAGAGACATCCACCAAGGCAGATGGAGTGAAGATGTGACACATCCTTGTCTCTTTCAAGAGCTTTAAACACACGATCAACAGTAGCTGCAAATATAGTCCCAGACTGGAACTGTATATAAATACCCTACTAGGAAACAAGGGAAGACAACATTCCTGGGGAAAGAAGGCAGGTTCTGCCCCAGCCCTAATACCTGAATGATGTCTCCAAGACTACAAAGCTTTATGCTACTGAGTTCTCCTCTCAGTTCTGGGAAGCAGCTATTAGAATCACCATTCTGTAGAAGGCCAAGCTGTGACCCTGAGAGTTAAGAAAAGCGCCTGACATCTCACAGTGGACAGCCAACCTGAAATTCACTTTCTGATCCTCTGGTTAGTGCTTTCCTTATTATAAATACCAAGGTGACGTATTTGCATAGCAGATAATCATTAGCCTAAATCTGCATAGAATGGATTAGAAGACCAAAGAAACATTATTGTGGAAGACAATCAGAAGAGCCGAAGTGCGTCACAGTACTTTGCTCTTAAGAAGTAAGAGGTCTCTAAATAACCTGGAGAAAATTCAGAAGTATTTTTTAAAGTGGGGGGGAGGGCAGTAGAACTAATGACCAATTTACCATGGGGGCTTCTGTTCTCACTCTCAGCTGGTTTTCAAAGCAAACACGAGGACAGAGGAAATATTTCTCATTAGAAATATTTGATTTGAGGTAAAAATAAATCAATAGAAGGAGGGTAGAATCTAAAATTCTAAGTATAAAAGTAAATGCTATAAATAAAAACATATCTGGTAGTCCCCGCCCCTAGAAATGGCTTGATACAGATCTGTAGGCTTCAGATCACTAGAGAGCAATATAGCCCTCCTGGCCCTACCCAACACACACACTCACAAATCATTTGCTGCTTTGACTAGTTTATGCTTGCTATGAAAATCCAGCCATAAATAGCCAATAAACCAACCTCATGTCTTTTGGGAAAATCATCAAGCCCTCTCTAGGCACAACTTAAAAAAAATCCGCTAGGTTTCCTCCATATAAACAAAATTTCTATGAGAATAAAGAATCCCTGAAGAATAAATTACAATTATTTTTAGTTTTACCCTTCAGAAAAGATTGAGGTGGTAATGTTTCAGGATGCTTTCTCTTCCAGCTCCTTTCCCATGCACGTTAATGTGACTCTGCAAGAGTAAAGGTTCTGTTTCTCACAAATCTGCTTCAAATTGATCATTTTTTAAAGCGATGTTAGCTTTATGGGTTGCCAACTACATGGGGAAGGTTGGGTTGAGTCTCAGGGCTCAGCCATCATTCATAAAGACTTCAAGTTGAACTCACAGGGAAGGGACATTGTAAAGCCCACCAAGTTAGCTCTAATGCGCCAGATGGGACAGGGTAATTTTTTATTTCACATAGCAAGTTAATACACATCTACCTGTGCCCTTTCTGAGAAGAGAGAAAAACCTATCAGTGGGTATGATTTTTCATGGAGAATTTTTAGAATTATGCCACCCTCTATCTATCATGACAAAGTGTGCTTCTAAGTCCCTTGGACTTTTCCTCCTAATGCATTTTTATTCTAGACACTCAGAAGCATTATGGAGAAGTCCCAGCTACATTTTGTCATCATTTAAGGGAAGCTGGGGATTTTACCAAATTATACCACAGTGGCCTCTAAAAATATCTCACTATAACCAACTTACTTGAGCAATTTGGAGTACCATTTTGTTGTTCTATCTAAGTCTGTCATATGGTTATATTTATGGAGCATTTTCTGTGTGTTTACAATCTTGAATCCAACAGACAATTGAAAAACAAAACCCAGACAAAAGTAGAATATTTTACAACCCAAAGAAAAGAATCTAAATCTACCTTCAAAGCTAATAGCATTTAATAAATACAGTTCATCTTAATGCTAATTTCTCTATTCTTCTGTTTATTCAAGAAAGCTCCAGGCTGGATTAGGGTGTCACATTTATCACTGAGCAGAATACAGGCAAATTCCATTACATCTGAATTCAACCACCCAAATAAATCAAAATGTGGATTATGGTATCTTTTTATGCAAAAAGAGAAAACAATTCTAATGTTCAGCAAGTATGAAAGAATGACTGCCTTGTTTGGGGAAAGATTCTCTCTTTTTTCTTTTCTTTTCTTTTCTTTTTCACCACTGTCTGAGCCCTTCAGCTCATCAGAGGAATTATACAGAAAGAAAAAACACTACTTAAATGCAGTCACCAAGCCATCCAAAATCAAGGAAGCCCCAGGAAGCTGTGAGGAGGATGCCTTTAAGAACTACGACTCTGTACAGTCTCAGCAGCCTTGCAAACCTTGACGATATCACAAATGCTCCTGCCACTGTCTAGCTTAGAAAATGCCCTCTGCTTGTCATGGCATCCAATATTCCACAACTTCCAGCAACTTCACCCTTGTGTTCCTCTCCAGGACCTAAGTGAATCGTAAGCAATGGCACAACTCCCACTTCAGGCCAGACCACATCAAGGTGATAATCGGGAAGGAACAATGACCATATTTAACCTATGTATTCACTTCACATCACTCTGCTGACATGAGATGCTTTACAAGGCTCTGGATACCAAAACCAAGGGTTTTGATTTTTCCCTGTGGAGTCTAGCTACCTCCATAAGCCAGAAATCTCCAGCAACTGTGCTGAGAGCCACCTTTGCAAACTTGGATGTGACTGGCAAAGCAGACTCTGAATTGTAAGCTTCACGCTTGCAGTGAAAAATGTTGGGCTAAAAATGTGGCTCAGGGGCAGAGAACTCTTGTGTTGCATGCAAGGCCTGAGGTTCAATCCTCAGCACTACAAAAAGTAAAATAAATCTGGTTCTACCCAACTCTGGATTAGGTTTCTTTTTTGGCTGTATCTACTTATTTGAACTGCTGCTACTCTTACCTAAATGATGCTCCCCTTCTCATTGGAGAACTTCAGAGTTCTGAAGTTCCTATGGTCAATCATCCATCAGTACACCCGTTTGTTGCATGGATAATAGATTAGAAGAGTGTGTTGATAGATAAGGTGAGCAACGTGGGTGAGGTTTGATTGGATGGAATGGTACTGAATAGGATGGGATGGGATGGGATGGGACAGGACAGGACAGGATGCAAACATGGACAAACAGACAGTCTTGGGATTTGTGGAATTTTCAATAGCTCTTCCTCATTCCTATCCAAATTATGACTCACTTGGGATATAAGATAAAGAAATAACAACTAAAGTTCAAGGTATAAGCTTTTCTGTTAAGGCTACTCCAGGAGCCTGTGTCTTCTACATCCAAGCAACAAGACTGCACAGTGCCGACTACCAGGTTTCCAGGCAGCCATGGTGGTCCTAATACCCCACAGCACAGCTTACTGTATGGCCAAGAGTAATCCAGAGCACAGACTCACAGATTCTAAGAGGAAGCAGGAGGCAAGGGCAGAGCCATGCACGGGTGTCCAGCTATTGATGCCCAAATCCGTACTTGGACAGGTCACATTTTTACACCTTACATGGACCAAGTATGGGAAGGAGAGCATGAGAGCCCCAACCCCCATGGCATCCACTAGAGATTTTCTTTCTTTTTAATTTTTTATTAAAACATGTTTGTAGTAGATCATGTTTACATGCATCTTAGGAGTAGGCACATGCACTCAACATATCTTAATTTTTCCCCCTTTTCCCTTCCCTTCCTACTGTTCTCTTGTCTCCAGATCACATTCTCATTTGTGAAAAGATCTACTTTTGGTTTCCCATATGACAGAAGTTCCATGACATTTAACCTTACGCACCTGATTTAGCAACACTCCCCTCCAACTTGATCCCAGGGTGAAGAGTTTGTGGAATTATTACACTGGCAGACTTTGCTCTGGAAGGAAGGGAATATGAGACGGGAGAGTAACTTTCCACCTCTAAGAGAATTTATGGTCTAGATAATACAGAAAATATTTAATGATACTGATATAAGGTGTTATGAAAATATAATTGAGGAAGAAACCAATAC
>PVKN010025058.1:0-14248 GCA_004027915.1 Capromys pilorides | reverse complement strand
AAAAAAAAAAAAAAAAAAAGAAACTTGCTAATATAGCAGCTAAAATAGCTGTCATGTTAACTAGCCTTCAACTTGTATCTACACAGTCCACCTCCTGGCCAGCGTTTCATGAGCACCACGGAAGGCCCTTACCTTCTCCCGGTCTTTGGCCTCACCTTCCCCTTTGAGGTCCGGGGCCTTTCCAACTTCATCAAAGACTGACGCAGACTCTCCTCAGTATAGGCGAGGTACACATGGGAAAGGTCTACTTCAAAAGGCTGTAGAAAGAAACAAACACAGCACACTCTCATAGGAAAGTGAGATCTGGGGAGATTTCAAATACTAAACAAACATCCAGAAAATGCCCAGGAGACGAAAGCGAATAATGTCTAAAGATACCTTCTAGTTCCAGTGCTAAAATGCATTTCCCACAAAATGGCAGTAAGAAGCCTCGCCACCCTCTAAGGTTCCTCAGACACAGAGAAAAACGATTGCTGTTCTCCCTTCTTATTGACCTAGCATAGAAATGGCCTTGGGAAGGAGACAGATGCAGTCTACCCCTGCCATGCCTGGATGACCAGAGCGGTGAGAGGAGGACCCCAGACAGCGGCGCCACCATCGTGGCCACCACGCTTAGCAGGAAGACGGTTGAGCTGCCTGCCGCACCTGGATAAAGCCCAAGAGCCTTTATCCCAAAGGATGGGCTCTGCTCAGATGAGCAGGTTAAGATACCAGGTTCATGACACAGTTTAATCAGGTACATTCCTATAAAGAAACAGATACAGTTTTGGAAGGAAAAAAAAAAAAAAGAACTCTTACATCTTTCTCCTTTTTATCAGGTACTGGGGTTTGCTTCCTCATGTTATTTCCTGTATAGGCAACACATTTCTTAAAAAAGGAAGGAGGGAAGGGAAGAAAGATCTTAATTAATAATTAGCGCTGTGAATTACCAAAATGCTGTGAGATATTGTTTTTTGTTTTTGTTGTTGTTGTTTACCCTTTTGAGACAGGGTCCCACTATGCAGTGCAGGTGAGCCTTGAACTCACTTTCTAGTCTAGGCCGGTCTAGAACTTGCAGTGAGCCTCCTGCAGCAGCCCCCAAGTGTTGGGATTACAGATGTGAAGTACCACATCCAGCCTATGCTGATGTTTCTCTAGTAAAACGTGACTTAAATGTTAGAGGAGAAAGGGACCCACAGGTCATTCAGTTCCGTGAAGCCCCGATCTGGACCATTTCTACCATATGATTTCTATGTTATGATTAATTAGAAAGATGTCTTATCTCAGAGATGGCAAGCTTTTAGAGCTTTGAATTATGCAAACAGCCACCACTGTCTCATGCACTCTGCTAGATGCTCACCTGACACGTCCTCGGAACCATCTCCCTCCCTGGGAATCAGCACAATTCCTGCAGTATCTAAAAGTACCGCGTGAACACATGAAGGTAGTACTCACTAGCTGCCATTCTCCTATGTCTTCATTCCAATGGACATAGTTCTCAATCATCTCCTTTTAAAAGAGTCAAAGACAGGATATTTTAAATATTTAATAACTTTTTTTATAAATAACATTTAAAGTATCAAAATGTCCACATCTCTAAGTGGAAAAAGTTACACTCCAAAACACCACACACTATGTCCCCGGAACGCTCATGTGTGTAATGGCAATCAGAACACAGGCTGCTGTACTCACAGAGTGTTCATCCACTGGGGAGCTGCGTGGCAAGCACGTGGTTGCACGCTGGGGCTTGAGTGGAGGGAGCAAGACCTAGGACAGTATCTTCTTGTCCCTAGTTCCTCCCTTCTATTTTGGGCTGCTATGGGCTGTGTGCTGTTTCTTTGCAATGTCCCACTGCCACCCTGCTTGTATCTTGGAGTCTGCCACCCATCAGATGAAACCATGAACAAAACTGCACCTCTCCTATTTTAAGTTGTGGGTGTTAGCCATCAAGTTTCAGTAACAGGAAAGTGACAAGAAAAGAAACTGCTGAGGACTGGGGTCATCTGTATGACTGAACCTGACCCAGTGGTTTAGAAGCCTTTGGAAGTGGTTCATGGGAGGAGTTCAGAAAGATTTAAAAGGCCAGCTAGAGAAGCCCTGGTGCTATCAACTGTGCTTAACCGTTTGAGTCCCAAGCAGCGCGATTGCACTGCTGAGATTTTATGTCGAGAAAACTCAGCACATTTCGAACATTGTGGACAACTGACAGTGCGTTACCGACTGTCGAAGTTGCACGCTCAGATTTACTGACACAAGTACATCACACAGCTCCTTTTAATATAAACAGTACATTGAATCCTGATTGGGATTCATCGATGTAAAAGAAACAAAGCTGTTTGGGTCTTTTCGTACTCATTTAGAGAAAGCGCGGTTGTGCTGTTTGGGATTTTTCGACAGTGTTTTTTCAATACCCCCTGGGACTCAAACGGTTAATGGAAGATGCTGGTCAGAGCTCAGAAGACCAAAATGTTAATAGAAACGCAGGAACTGAAAGTCAGGCTCAGTGAGCTTTAGTTGAGAGGAAGACTCTATCAGCAGTTCAACTAGGCTAGGTGTGGTAGCACATGCCCGTACTCCCAGCATGAGGGAGGCAGGAGGCTGTGAGTTACAGGCTAGCTTGGGCTATAAAATGAGTTCAAGTCCAGCCTGAACTATTTAGCAAAACCATATCTGAAAAAAGAAAATTTAAAAAGGCAGACTAGAGAATATGTGTGGTACACTCTTGCAGAAAATTGCCAACATTTTGCCTATATCCTAAGATTTTGCAAGAGACTAAGGGTGGCTGGCTAATATGGCAGAGAAAATTTTAAGACAGCACAACATTCTGGCTGTGGCACAGGTACTACGGCTGCTTTTTGTCAGGTTTATAATGAGAATCAGGAGGAAAACAATAGTTGGATATACTAAAAAGCTTCCAGTTAGATGAAAAAAAACTGTGTGCAACAAAGGAGAGCACCGCTGATGAAAGATCAGCATGAAAAGGAAGTAAAACATTCTACATCAGAGCAGCAGAAAAGCTAAGTTGGGAGCATCTGAGGAATCACCAAGACCCTGCCTTTGTAGGCTCAAGGGTGCAAAATTGCAAAGCCTTTATTTAAAAAGAAATCTGCTGGATCCCTGCTTAAGAAGGGTTGACTAGTGAACTCATTTTCAGGATTCATTTCTTAGTGCTTAACCATCTGGACAATGAGGCCTCTGGAGCCACAATCCAAGAGGGCCTGGCTACTGTCCAAGTCGGTAGCAGGCCTCAGCATCACCATCTACACGGTGCTAGTTTTTCATGCACGTAAAATGCAAAAGTTGTGGGATCTCAGTAGCTTCTACCCAGATTTCAAAAGAAGGTATGGGAGGTCAGGCAGTGTTCCCCAGAGAGGGCAGTGTAAAGTTCAGTACAGATTAAACCTAAAAGTCCAGTAGAGACTCTAAGAAGTTAGATGTTAGAACTAAGGAACTGCAGCTGAAAAACCATAAGCAATGAATGAATCTAGCTCTAGAGAGGCTATAAGGGCTGTGACCAGCAAAACTGCAAGGGCAGGACTTTGGTGCTATTACCCTACAACTTGCCCCAAGTGCTGGACAGGGAGCTACAAGATTTACTATTTACCATGCTGCGCTTGCTTTGCTCACATTCTTTTCTATCCATCTACTTCTCCCTTTTGCTATGGAAATGTTTATCCTATGGCATTTTATGTTGGAAGTATTTAACTTTCTTCCTGATTTTTATAGCGGCTCATAGGTAAGAGACTATGTCTTGAGGTTCAGAAGAGCTTTGGACTTAAGACTTTTTAGCAATGTTGGAACTGTTAAGACTTCAGGGCCTGGGATATAGCTCAGTGGCCTAAGTGCCTGCCTGGCAAGCACAAAATCCTGAGCTTGATTCCCAGTACCAAAACAACAACAACAACGGAAACGATTTTAGTAACTCTTACAAATGACCTTATTGTGTCCACAATTAGATGGACAAAAGTCTTTGGGGCCCAGGGGTAGAATATCATGATGTAGATCTAAAATGTTCCCCAACATTCTTGCATATAAAAGGTGGCTGGGATGTGGGAGCTCTATGTGCACAATGTGCTGTTGAGAGGCAGGGTCTCCAGGCTAGCAGGGTGAGCACCTCCCCTTCAGCAGCCCTCTGCTGTCCTTGCTGCCCTGGAGCCAGCTAGCCATGGCCTAACATCATGAGCCAAAGTCAATCTTTTTTCTCCCAAGTCATGGGTGCCCAAGACCACATCTCAGCAGAGTGGAAACAACTGATGTACTTTATATAAAGTGTACATTCTTAGGAACATGTGTAGATATCATTGAACTACAATAAAAATGAAAAGCAACAGAATGGTAACATGAAATCAGGATAAGAGTATACTAGGCTGGAAGAGGCAGAGGGATAGGAGGGGCTGGGCAAACTCTTGGCCATGTGTAGGTTACGGTCATGGGCCTAGCTCTTGTTCTGGGAGATGAGTTCTTAACAAAAGAACTGAAGAAAGGCAGGCAAACCAAGGACCAATAATGAGAGGGGTCATGAATGCAGATTAATTCTGTACACCTGAGCTCCAAAAGAAAAAACAAGCTTATTTCAGACACATTTATTTCCTCAGGCTGTATTGAGATTCAAAACAGATGTTTTACAAAATCAGTATGTTCAAGTTTTTAGTTTGCTTTCAGTGCTGGAAGTGAAATATATTCAAATTTTTTAAATGCACTTGATATAAATTTTGGCTACGAAAAAGAGGAGAGAACTTAAAAATGACACAAGCACCATCCACACAGAGATGAGTGGTGGCGATGGCTGCACAGCAGCGTGAAGTCACTGAGGCTCACTGAACTGGGCACTTAAGGTGGGTAAAAAAGCCATGCTGTGTGTACTTCATCACATATGCACGCAGGCAAAAGAATGAGCATCCACTGGCAGAGAGAAGTAGCGCACAAGTTTTGTTTATACTACTTATATAATAAAAGGTGTTGAAGCACCAAACAGGACATGTGTTTTGATTCTGACTGCATTTACATGAACCTGATTTCTGCAAAGGAATGAGAAATTCTTAGATACTTAGATACTCAAGGAGGAAATTACATACTGAGGAAAGTTAATTGAAGTGAAATATGATGGCATAATCTAGAAAACTGCATAGATAACAGAAGTCTAATTACCATCAGTTAAATTAGCAATAACATCTCTGCATCACTTAACCCCAGCCAACTGAGCTAGCACCTAGGTCAGAAGCTTCCTGTATACCTGGTAGTCCTGAGGTATAAAATTGTCAATAATGAGCATCTGTAGCCGAAGCTCCCGGCTGAGCTGCCGAATGTTCTCCAGTAGGCCTTCAATCTCCCTCTGGTGCTCTTGCTGGAGGTCAGCCGTCTGCCAGAAAAGCCAGGATGTTTCACAAACAGACATGACTTCAAAGGCAAAACAGTGACACCCAAGACACCATACTAGTCTAAGCAGGCTTGTGAGAGCTTATCCTGTTCTTTTATAAAAATAATGGACAAGGTAATGCTCATGGTCTATTTTAGGTTATTAGTAACAATTAGAAAAAACAATTAGCGGGCTGGCCAGATAGCTTAGTGGACCAGTTGGTGTTCAATCCCTGGCTTGCCGGGCCAGCCCCTCGGGGCATGCTGAGACAGCCATTGAGACTGCACGTGGTGGCATGTGCCTATAACCCCAGCGCTTGGGAGGCTGAAAACAGGAGAATCACTGAGTCTGATCTCTGTAGTGAGACCCAGTAGATCCTATACTAAATACACAAAAAGAAAGAATATTAAAAACAATTAGCTTCACAGCTAACTTTAAAAACTGTACAGAAGAGAAAAATGTTTATCTTTAAAAGTGTAAGCACACATTAAAATTATTCAGGGATTCTTAATCAAAGGAATCTCTTAAAAATTCAGAAATACATTAAAAGATAATTTCAAAGAAACTGACCTCTGATTTTGCAGCCATCAACATAGTCCAAACTTTCTTTAGTTTTTTGGTCTTTCCCTGTGCTTCCTCTTGCAAACTGGTGTATTTTTCTTCAATATCCAGGCGTTCTTGCTATGATATAATTGGTAAACTTCAGAGTAGTTTTCATTTGTAAACAACAATTTAACATTTAACAAATGACATATGTTTAGTAACCACTGTTTTTAAAATCTATGTTTAAGCACCTGCTTGGGCAAACGCATTACAACACAGGATTGCAGTTCGATTCCCAGCTCCCACATGCCACACCACACAGGCTCTGAAGGCAGCGTGAGCCTGTCAAAATAATCCATGAATCTGATTTGACCTTTCATTATAATTATAGGCAGTTAGCTTTCCACTGGAGAAGTTAAAAATCTTTGGCAGAGCATTAAAACTAGGAAGTTATCAAGTTACATCACCTCTTTCTCCTCAAGTTCTCTGCGAAGTTGCTCAGCTCTTTTCCTCCTTTCTTCCAGTTCCATATTAGATTCTTCAAGAAGTTTCTCCTGCTCCTCAGCTTTGGCCAACAAATCAACACCACCAACTATTACCTTCTTCTCCAGAGCAGACAATTTTTCAAGCAAAGACTGATGCTCTTGCCTATTGATTGAAATGAGAATACTCTGAATTTACCAAGCATCTACTGTCTAGCATTTCCCTAAATTTATTCAGAAATTGTATAATTTCAAAATGGAAATAAAATTATATAACATCTCTACCAAACTATACCATTCTGTAGTATAAATTGACTCATAATGTAATCTTAATTCAAATTTACTGATATTTTTCCTCCTGCACAGTCAAAAGAGATGTAAGTTTTTAGAAACATCCCACATGTAGGATCTTCCATCCCCAAACAGCTACACCACAGACAAAAATCAAGCTAGTAACTACTACTGAATTTTCCTGCTTGTATTTCCCATTAAAAATAATGAAAGCTCAAGCACGAGCCCATCTCAGTTCACTAACACTCACTGGGCTTTTAGAAGATCTTTTTCCCGTTTCTCCAACTCTGCCCTAGCCTTGTTTCTTTCTTCTTCTTCCATATCCAGCTTTGTCTCCAATGCCTTTCTCTCCTCGTCAATCTTTGCTTGCATTTCAACCATCTTATCTGGGGAAACTTTCTTTTTACCTGTTGGAGTCATTTCATTAGAACAGTCACTAAAACAAGCCACCGTTTCAAGTTAACTTCACCACAGATATGCCAGGACCCTTGATCATACAAGCCAAGTACCAGCATTGTAAAGAAACCAACCCAACAGTGTCTCACTCATTGCCGTTTATTATGTTTCTAGGTGAGTTTGTTGATTCACTGCTAAACTCAAACTGTCCCACAACCATGCAATAACATCCAAGAGCCAAAGAAAGTGAAAAAGAAGCAAAATAAATGAGCAGGTAAGCAGAAAAAGAAAGATAAACATTAAAGCCAATAAAAAAGATGTGTGTCCCAAGTAATACGTTTTTTAAAAAGTACAATGACTCTTCCATTACTTTTTAATAGTTAAGTACAAAGTCAAGTGGCTTCTCAAACTTCCTTTACCTCAATCACAAAAGGCACACATCATATACATGTATAAAATACAGATTAAAACATCATACAGAACTTATATCAGGTAGTTTTGTTCTATAATTTTTACTAGAAAAATTACCATATAAAATTACTTGAAAGTATTTTCAGTCATAGTATACTTTGTTGTTGTTTTTTGAGACAGGCTTTGCTGTGGAGCCCAGTTGACCTCAAACCCGGTGATCCTCTTGCGTCAGTCAGCCGCCCCAGTGCTGGGATTATAGGTGTGCACCACCACGCCCCACTATCACTGTATTCTTTTAAAGGAAGAACTTTTATACTAAACATGTAACTTACAGTTATCAGTAACCAGCCAGGTATTTTGCAGCTGGTGAGCAGTCACGCTGTGTCATCATACTCTATGTGCCCACCAAAATAGCTTATTACTCTGCCAAACTCAAATCCTTAATCTCCTAATTCAGGTTAAACGTGCCAAATGTCAAATGCAAGTAGACATACTACCAAATATATAAAGTTGGAACACAGCTGCCAGTTGACTATTTTTACTATAATGTTTAACAGAGTCTTTTATGTAATAGGCAACCAATAAAAATTTAGGAATTTCAGAATTATGAAATTCATATAAAATTTAAGAGAGAAAATAAAAACTAGCTTAGTGAAATGACTGTGTAACTGAATCAGTGACAACTCATTTCTAGAAACCCCATTTCTTAGAAACATGTTCCTTCAGAAAACCTAGCAAACTTTTCACAGAACTGCTCTAAAGCTCTCCTGCAAACTCTGTCACTCTCTGCTTCCTTCCCAAAGGACTGAACAAACAGCAGAAGCAGACATGGTTATGAATGTCAGCATCTCCACCAGCCCAGCCCCTCCTGCTGACAAAGAAAAGGAACTGAAAGGTAGTCACTATGAAGATAAAATATCTAAATATATTCTTTTAAGAAACAAAGAATCATTTATTGATAGGTTTTATTTAACTCTTTAATACAAAATTATATCAAAAACTCAAAATGCATTAGCCTTCATTTCTGCAGGACTATACATCTAAAGCAAAATGCAAGCCACAAAACAAAAGAGTAAATGAAAGCACTGATCCAAATTCATGCTTTGGTGTGGTGTGATTCATTGCATTCCAAAAATAAGCCATGACCCTGACACTGCTGGCTTGTGCCACACGGTCGCCCATATGCAACTGTTGAATTAGACTGTTAAAATGTAACTTTTAAAAATAATTTAGTTTTTTTTTCCTCAGTGAGTTCCTAGACAATGCTTCCCATCAGCAATACTACTTCCTGGAAATTTGAGGGAGAAAAGCATAAGTTTGGATATATAGTAAAAACATGTAACTTCCTTTCTACTTCAGAATATAAATACTTAAAAAATGGCAAATATTTAAAGATCAAAATAATAGGTATGAAAGATATGAATACTACTGGTATAGAGGAAATGGACTGATTAAAAAATGAACATAAGTATTTTAGATATCTAATCATTTTGTCATTATCTGAAAACACAGCCAGGTATGGTGGCACATGATCCCAATACTTGGGAGGCTGAGGCAGGAGGGTCACAGTGGGTTCAACCAGCTTGGGCTACATAGTGAGTTTAAGCCCACCCTGGCCCACACAGTGAGACCTTGTCTCAAAAAAACAAAAAACAAAAAACAAACCTCAAAACTCACTGAGACAGTAAAATAAAAAAATATGTAAAAATAGAAAACTTCATGACTCTTGATAAATTAATACTATGCCTGAATTACATTAGTAATTCAAAGTCATTCAGGTAGCTTTTCAAACTGATGGTTTGGCAACAAAAATCTTATCGTGCTCTTTTTTTTTTTGCAGGGTCGGGGTTTGAACTCACAACCTTGCACTTGCCAGGCAGGCACCTGTGCCACGGAGCTATCTCCCCAGCCCCTTATTGTGCTCTTCTAACGTTCATGAAAATTAGCAAGAATATATAGCTAGAGATTATTTATTTTTTGAGATCATTTATTTTTTGAGAGAGGGTCTTACTATGTACCTCAAGCTGGCCTTGAACTATTATCAATTCTCCTGCCTCAGTGTCCTGAGCGCTGGGATCACAGGTGTACACCACCATGCACAGCTACCTTTGAGAAGTCTCATTAAGTAATATATTACTCGAGCAAGAATCACTCTGACAAATCATTATATTTCTTCAAGTAATATTAAGCTAAATATGAGTATGTTCCAATATCCTAACTAGGCGTGTGAAAACAAGGAATCGCTAAAACTCACTTGTACATGTATTTTACATGATTTTGCTGTCCTTTGCTTTCTTGGCCACAGCCCTTAGTCTCAGGGGTTGCTTGAGTTGCGGCGGGGGGACCTGGGGAGGGCCGAGAGGCCTGCACCACAGAAGCACCACGGTAAAGTGATGTCTTCGCACTAAATGCAGTTTCCACCCTCCAATGGAGAAGAAAATGCAGTTTTAATTACTTCTTTTAATGTGGGCAGTGAGCCTACAGGTTAGTGACAGATCACTGGCCCTCTGTGACAGTGACGTGGCTCAGTGACAGGGCCCTTGGTTTGAACCCCACCATTGCCAGCGCTACCACAAAACTTATCAACCAAACTAATAAAAAAAAACCAGCTAAGACCATACAGAATATGTAATTATACCAAACAGAACAAGCAACGTTTTCAGTTGACCTCTGCCATGTGCTCAAAGCAGCTGTAAAGAACTGGCAAGGAAAAGCAAAAGGGAGGAACCTTCCATGGGGCTAGTGGGATTCATTTCATTTTCATTACACTAGTACCCACGGCACGGGTGACAAGAACCTTCGTGCTGGCTCTAAAAAGAGAAAAATATCTGAATATATGAAGCCATAATTTTATTCCCAAAATTTGGCTTGAATGGGTCTTTAAGAATTTGGGAAAGAAAGGAAGCTTAAATAAAAGCTTGAGTTGAAAGATTTTTAACGTATAACATATGGATACTTACCTGGTAAAAACTACTCAATTTTAAAAATGTAATGTATTTAAATAACAAAATCTTTATAAATTCAATAATAGCACCAAGTGGAGTGCAAATCAATCACACCAACCTGCTTGATCTTGCAATAAGAAGTGGTAAGCAAATCGCAGACAGGAAGCATATGCACAGAGATGAGGAGGAAAAAAAGGAAAACAATTATTTCCTTTGTAAAACAAAGAAAAATGCATAACAGCATCATTTATAGTACAAGTGTAGAAATCGTTATCAAAACTGAAATAGTGCACGTGAAAAAAAAAACCCATATTCAATACTATGAGACATAATTCAAGCGAGAATAGTAAGATTTAGTCTAAGATTATAACTCAAATCAGTATCAAGAGCTCCCTCACACTGACTGCTACACTCCAGCAAATGTAGCAGTGCAGGCCACGTAGCTATGCTAATGGCAAATGGTACCTGCTAAGACCTGGCAAATCATCTAAAAGGCCAGTAACCCACTGCAATTATGGAGCATCGGACTATGTATATAGCTGCTTTCTCTTAGTTCAATGAGAAGAAATTTTTTTGTACCAACAATGATTAGAAAAATTATCACATCTACACCATGTGCTCCCTATAACTACTACGAGCACAACAATATGCATTGTACCAATCATTGGGAATGTACTACTGACGTGTTTTGAAACTGTCACATTGTTATTTCTTATTAAAAGTAATAAAAAATCCAAAAGGACAAAACAGAAAATTAAGCTAATTTTAAAGATTAGTTAAAAGTAACATCATAACAAAATTTCCCAATGCAATGGTTCTTCTTGTATCTGTAATAGGTGTGCTTCATTTTAAGAAAATACAACACAAAAACCTGAGACAACTGAAGAGAGTAATTTGCACTGGTCATTTGATTTTGATGAATTTAATGAAGAATGTTTAAAGACAGGAATTTCACAGTATACTTGATCTTCCAAGTTGATTTGTAAGCATTTTCTAAAGAAAAAAAAAAAAACACTACATAAAATGAAGTATACCTGTACAGCAACATACTTACACTCAACCTATTAGTAGACTGTTAAGGGTAACCATAATGATGATGCTACAGATATATATGACAACTGATAATTCAAGCAAAGGACACCTGGAAAAAGGCCATTCATATTTTTAAAAGGACACACACACAAATTACACAAGCAATCACATGCTGGAACATCTCTCAACTTCACCAAAACCCCTATGTTACAACAACAAACTATCATGTACTAATGTGCAAAGAGCAATTAAAATTTGAGTTGAAGAAAGTACAACTCAGTAAATAATGCACTTTTCGCATCACTAAGAAATAAGGTAAGCTGTAAAATAGAAAATTAAATTTTAATGCTTCTTCCTCACATATTTTACAGGTACAATATAAAATTATCCTATATGGTTTCTAAAGTAACTTCCTGTATTTTATAAATTATACTCACAATAAATTTTTTGTTCTCGTTTTTTTTGTTGTTGTTTTTTTTGAGACAGTGTCTCACTATGTAGTTCAGACTGTCTTGGAGCTCATTAAGTAGCCTAGGCTGGCCTCAAACTTGTAGTGATCCTCCTGCCTTAGCCTGCCAAGTACTAGAATTACAGGCAGGAGCAACCAGGCCCAGCACTCTGAAACTCACTGCTTTGATAATTTCTTAAAAAGTATCAATAGACAAAAAGAATTTAGACATTCTTAGAACTCTTCCTCTAGAAAGTTAAAAGTGTAGGAACAATATGCAATTCTTTTTGCTTTCAGTCTTGAGAAGGTAAGTGCTGTACATTGATAATGCTTTAAAAGACAGTAAGCTGCAAACTGGCACAAGAAAGCAAGACCTTCCCTTTCTTGTAAGAATAAATATACATAGACAAAACTAAATAGTAATTTTTAACTTAAGAAATTTAAGAAAAAGGCCTTTAATTTTGAAATCAGTCTAGATAGATCTTATTATCATTTTTTTCATGTGATTCCAAATTCCCTAATTACACTTTAGAAATTTCTTAAAATCAGGTACTTTAGAGATGGGGAATAAATGTCCATTTGAAAAAAAGTACTACTCAATTTATCTTCATTTGTTTTAAACTTTTACATTTTTCTTTGTGAGCCTTAAATCTTAAGCTACTGCTGAGAATAGGACACCCCAAAGCATAAATTGTTGACTACTGCATTATATGGGCACTGGTGTAAGGCCAAACACAATCTGCAGGTTTAGAAATTCAGAATTTGTTGTTACATGTCAGTTGTACTGACAAGGACTAAGATTTCATAATGAAACAAAAAAGAACCCTAGTAATTACTCTTTTGCACAGCTTACTACCTCTCTTTACATTATCTCAACTGCAAAAGCATGAATCTCTCTTCCATTGTCTCAAACAGCTAAACATATGTTTCAACATATGTTTGAACAATCATGGTTAACAGGAAGCAATGAAGGGTGGGAGGATCAACACATGCTTTGCTCTACGGAGGAATCCAACATGTATTTGTATTGTTCAAGTAATGACAGGGAGCAGTGCAGCATTTCTCAAAAGAAGCCCATGGATTATGGAGAAGCCAAAGCTCTGTTAGAGAATTGAAGAGCTGCCACTCACTAGGCAAGAACTTATCCAGAGGTTTCTCTATGACAGAACATGTGGAGTCTGAACTACTGCTGCTGCTACTGCCTAGAAGACAAAGAAATAAGCCCAACGGGAGCCAAACAAAGAGGAAACAAAATGAACACATACACAGAGAAAAATTCAGTTCCAGAGCAACAATTTTAAAGGACAATCAAGTTTTGTATTAAAGAATCAAAACTTACTTTCCCTTAAGACCAGTCTTGGTAGTTGCCTAGCCAGTATTTTCTACTTCACAAAGCTGTAAAGTAGAAGCACAAACTATATTTCTTTAAAAGGTTTACTATGGACAAATCCCACTATTCACTTAAAATGTAATCATCTAGAGGGTTGAAAGGAGGAGAACAAAAAGAACTAAGTTACTTGGTGATATCTGTCTATTTAAACTTTTTAGTTTGGTAAGTTAAAGGAACAAAGGTTTAAAACTTAGTCCACACAATGCTCCAGGAATGACAAGTTACTGCTCATCGCAGACAGGAGAGTCTGTCTCCAATTTCCTTTCTTCCCTCAAAATATCAAACTTCTGAATATAACTATGTATGTTTAAGGTTTGACAGCAAACTTGAAAAGGTTCACTGAAAAGTTGAAATTTCTAGCCTATAAGAAAGGCATAGTACTATTGAATATTTTAGTATATTAAACCATGGCATTTTTCTACTTAAATTTTTATTTTTAATGAATCTTTTATTTCATGTGCTTTGGCTTGGAAAAGAATAGTTCATGCTGAAAAACTCAGTGTAACAGGCATTTCTGTAGAAAAACAGGCACGGTGAGCACTCTGGGCCCTGTGGGCCACAAGCTCATATGGGAGCAGCCACAGCCCAGACCCAGAGGAGCGCGGCCATCCTGGTAACACCTCACTAGCTACACAGACTGGGGTGTGTGCTGCCAGCTCTTGCTCTTAACCATGTTTTTTCTGTATTTTGAATTTAAACTAATTTTAAATTTGGGTTATCTGATCAAGCAGTGATGGGTTTATTTTCAATAAGATCATTTAAATAAGACAAGCAAAATAACGCACCAGCTTGAAAACAATGAACCACATTAATGGAAGAGAGTTCTGAAAGAAATCTTTTGGGTAAGAGGGTCTGAAATGCAGGCCATTGTGTCTGTCTCTTCTGCTCGCTCCCTACACCCTTAGCATGACTCAGTCTTACTCATGTTTATTAACAGATATGATAGAGTCAGGAGGAGAGTAATGTCTTATAAAG
>PVKN010025057.1:0-14248 GCA_004027915.1 Capromys pilorides | reverse complement strand
AAAATCCGATCATTTCTTAGTGAAAAGTTTCACTCATAATATAATCAGTGAAATAAATAACTTGACCACTGGAATTGTTCTTCATGGCCTACAGAGCTAAAATGAGAATATTCAGAGGTAGACAAATATCCCCAGTAGCACAGCATCAAGATTTTTCAAGAAAAATAGGAAAGTAGCTCTAAGAAAAAAAGACCTCAGGCAAATTTCCTCCTCAAAACAAGCTCTAGATACAAGGGGTGATTGAGAAACATGCTGAATGTTTAACTTAAAAAAAAAAAGAACCTACACATTGCCAAGAATGATGTGATAAGTTTGTCTGAAGAAAGGGGAAGGTATTCTGAATATTTTGAGGGAGATTCATGGCAGCATGTCTTTTACTGTAATAATTTCTAAAAATGTAAACACCTAAATTTTTTGATCACTTCTTACTCATCAAATGTTTTCAATAATTTCGGACAAATAAAACCATTACTGTGTGTCCTCATCCATCTCATTCATTGGAGGTGGTACTGTATAATATCCAACTGTCCCCCAAACTCCAAATGACCCTGAGAGGTAAACATGTCAATAAATTCAGGACATGGAGGCAGCCATTACAGCATAACTAAAGATACTCACAAAAGAAAACTCATACAACTGCTTCAGAAAATGGCAAGAAGGATGGGACAAGTCTATGCAACATGAGGGGGAGTATTTTGAACGTGATCATGTCCATATCTTTTTTACTGTAACAATTTTTTTAAAAAGCTAAACATTCACTGTTTTCACACCTCAGAAATGATCATTTCCAACCCAACAACAGCTAACATTTATCGTGTACAGATCATAACGTGCCAGAGTGATGACCTTTTTACCTGCATTATCTCTGTCAAACCTCATAGCAACGCCACAATGTAGGTGGCATCCTCATTTTACAGATGAGGAAGCCAAGGACCATACATACAAAATTGTTAACCAAGCCTACAGAAAACACTTAGTATTTGAGCTTCTACAATCAAACTCCCAACATCCAGGCCCTCGACATATGTCATCTGTCCAAGAGATTCTGTCTGTGAGCTTTTAGAGCTCACCCAAAACAGTCTGCATTTGAGTTGTAGACATTATAGTCATCCACCAAGTATGTCAAGGGTTAGCCCTTTGTGGTATGGATGACCAGAAAGCTCAACCTGGGCAGCCATGAATTTCAATGTTCTTCAGGTAGGCGTTCGGTAAAAGTGCATGGCCAATTCCCTGATTAATAGTGGTCCTCCAAGGGCTTCCTTTAGTGACTTCTACTTTTCAAAAAATTAGTTCCTTTCTAAGAAGAAATTTATCTTGCTGAGTGCCAACTACTTACAGATATTTGATGCATGTTATCTTGTTAATCCTCCCTCTAACACTGTAAGATATTATTGACCCTGTGTACCCGTCAAACTTCCACTGCAACGAAGCAGGCAGGGGGTTACTAGGGATAATAAGTGGCTTAAGGAATTTGTCAGAAAGCTAAAGAAATATGCTCTAGGGACAAAGCCCATGAACATACTGGAGACGCCGCAGCATGAAGCCCCGTGGCTGTGCCTGCACTCACCTGGAGAGACAGCAGTAGCGAAAGAGGCTTCTGCTTCTTGGGGTCATGAAAGCTCATCTGTGTGGCCCATCCTAGCTCACATCCAGAAGCCTTGCTGCACCAAGGCCACAGAAAAGTACTTTCCACCTTCTGAGGGCTTGGAATGTACATAGGTTAAAAAAAAAGGAAATGGAGTTTACGTGGTGGCTTGCATTGGTGGGATTAGAACTCTGGCCTCGTGACTCCTTCTATAGAAAAGTGGCACCACACTGCTTGACCTGCTTTCCCTCCTGTCTGTCTCTCGGTCCTAGTGATTCTCAAAACTGCCCAGACCTACTGAGTCAGGTCACCCAGAACCCAGGCCATCTACACTCGAAGGGGAACAGCTAATAGCAGGCCCCTGCGCTTGATTCCTCTTGTGCCTTTGCCCCATAAACTGACAGCCACACACTGCATACTTTCAGGGACTTCCTAAGCATCCAACCCTACTCCAGCACACTCCACACATCTCCAGCAAACATCACTGTACCTTTGCCCTTGAGGTTGCCTGTCCTAGTTCTAGGAACCCCAGGCTCCTGTGAGCAGCTCAGAAGTTCAGTATTAGTATCCCCCAAATATAAGTGCTTCAGAGACAAACAGTCCTGGGATCCTTGAACCAAACTCTCTTGCGCTCTATACCGTCCCAGGCAGTGCTCATGACAGATACAAAGGCTCCTTTAGCATTTTCTTGGCCCACTGTGAGCACTGTGTTGTAAGCAATTTCCAAAGCCTCCCTCCACATCCACTGTCATCTGATGCTGTGTGTAGAACTCTTCCCTGTACAAACACAGCACCAGCACAGCAATTACTGAAGCAGAGAAATGAGCTCCCAAAGGTGCAAGGAGAAGAATACAGAACAGCCTGGTAGGGAGTCGCTTCCACTTGTCTCCAGTTTCGGAGGACAATCAGAGTGACACTATTGAGGGCAGCCCAGGATGGCAGAGGTGGCTACATTCATTCCAAGCACAAATCACACTGCGTCCTGGCTGTAAATTCCACCAGCAGCAGGTGTGTGCTTCAGAGGAATAGCATCTGCAATTTAAAAAGTGACATTTTAATGGATTATGCAGATCAGCTAGAGTTCTAAATCATAAACCTGCTGCCTTAGATGGAGTCGAGAGCGCAGGCCAAGCGAGGAGAGACAGCATAAACACTGAACGTTTTATGGCTCCTTCCGACCTTTTTATACTTCACTGTGAAACTGAACATTAACCTTTACTTTCACGGCAGCTCCTTTCTGCTGCCTAGCAGAGACAATAGTTCATTTTTGCAATAACACGGGAGCTGGCTAGACTCTGTACTCCTTCAGAATCTCAAATGTTATCCTAGCTGTGGACCTTATCACTGGAAACAGAGTAAGTTGCCTTTTGCAGTAACAGGGTGAGGAAAAAGAATAAGCAAGAAGTGGTACCAGGCTCTTTGAGGGTAAAAATATACAAATAGAAGCCAACAGTGGTGTCTAGAAGATGCTTTGGTACTTTCCATTTGCAAATGATGGAGGAGAGGTGTGGATTTTCTTCCAAGATCTAAATAAAGTTAAAGAGATTTTTTTTAAAAGGAGGTCTTATCTTTAAAGATTGGGAGAAGGATAAAATGCCAAGTCCTCATAAATATAGTGCAGTGAGCCCAGAAAGTACAAGAGAGCAGTAGAAACCAAGTAGTCAGGAAGTCCTGAGGGATGTCAAGGTCCCAGAGAAGTTGGCATAACCCATTGGTTTCACTTCAGAAGGCAAGCCAGGAGCCACGTAGGAGGTGAACTCTTCCAAAGAAATGATGTCAGTAGAATCAAAGAGCTGACAGGAAGCCACAGGGCCATATGTCCCAATCTTCTAGAAGAAACACCAAAGCCGGAGGGCACATGACTTTCCCATAATCATGGAAAAGGACCTGGACTGACCCAGGTTCTCACCTTCCCCCTGAATCATTCTTTCTCTCCTCATTGAAAAAAATAAATGAATCTCAAAGAGATTTTCGAGAGAGTGGGGAATATCCTCCGTGTGCTACAGATGTTTCTGCTGCAGCTGTGTATGTGGTATGCTGAACAAGTAAAGGAAGGGTAGGCTACACACAAGATGTGAGGTGACAAGAAACGTGAGCCGTGTCCGCCCTCCAGGAAAAGCACTTTATCCCAAAGCCGGGGTCAGCCGAAAGACAATGAACCTACACAGACGCTTCGGTGTAATTTCTCAACTCTAATGTTCTGCACATCATACCAGCAGCCATTCGCTTTCACCTTTCCTCTTTGATCTGTAAAGAGTGAAGCAGAGCAATTGATTTCTCCTCCTCTCCCTGCCTCTCTCCCCTTCAGGTTAGGTATCTAACAGGCAGAAAAACAGGAAGGGGAAGAAGCAGAAGTCAGCAAATGTAGCTTCTCACCCAGGAAGCCACCAGGCATAGATAGTCAAATTTTCATTGCATCTTGTAGTGGATTACACGAACAGGCTTGTTTGATACCCAACTCAACCCCATCTAGCATATAGAGGTTGGAAACCCCCATCTATACTACTCAGAGGCCATGGCAGCAGAGGTCTTGTGTGTACACTGACTTTCACCGGGCTGATGCACTGCATAGGAGTTTGACACAGAGCAATGTCACGCACAGGGAAAGGCAAGGTGCCACATATCCATCTTGCTGCTATAAGCTGGGACTGCAGCTCTGTAATCCTGGCGGTAGCGGCTTTGGCAGCAGCTTCATGATTCTACAGAGGCAGCAGCTCCCTTGGTAGTCTGCTTCTACAAGATTTTGAAGATTATTCCTAAAAGCTCACCTTAGCTCCTGTCTTCAGCCCTCCTAATGATACAAACTCAACATTAATACTTATAATAAGTCCCACACCTATATCAACTAGCTGCACTGGATCCAATCATCTGCAACCGAACCCTAACACAGTTACATGTTAGTACAATAAAATCTTGTCTGTAATGAGCCCTGGGTTGTGATAACATTTGAAGAAAACTAGCTAACAGCTGAACAGTTTTTCTGTTTAAGGTATTTTATACATATCGTATGACATAGAGATCAAAATAGCTTGGAAGAAAAGCCTAAATAGTTCTATTTCCCAGATAAAGACTACAGAGCTGATAAGCTGTTGCTCAAACTCAGGCAAAGAAGCTGAAACCGTCTCTACCCACACAGCTCACTGACCATGCCAACGCGACCTTTCAGCTGCCCTCACAGCTGGCACTTTCCTATTCCACCGTAATCATTTGTATGACTTGGCTCTTCCAGGCAACTCTTGATGGGAAGCACAATGATGTGACACAGGACAACACTCTGGTCAACAATGGACCATATAAAAGATGGTGAGGGCCAGCCAAATACCTCAGCAGATTAAAGCACCTCCAAGCAGGTTCAGGGGTTGGGGTTTCAATCCCCAGGCCTGCCATGCTGGCCCAGCCCCCGGGGCGCGCTGAGAGGGCAATTGAGATGGTGTAGTGACACACACCTGTAATCCCAGCACTCGGGAGGCTGTAGACAGGCAGATGACTATGAGTCTGATTTAGTAGTGAGACCCTGAACACCCTGCAGACTCTTCCCTAAAAAGGCTAAATAAATAAATAAAGGTGAACCCATAAGGTTGTACTGCTTGGCGATGCTGCAGTCATCTTAGTTTGTGTAAGTATACTCTACGATGCTCACGCTACAATAAAAGTGCCTAGTCATGCATTTCTCACATTATGTCTCCACTGTAAAGTAATGTGTACATAATTTTGTTACTCACTCCAGGAGCTAGCTTCCCCAAAAACCTATAAAAAGTTATTTGTTTTTCAGCCTATAGCCTGAAGCCAAGACCTATGAGGCTCTTGTCTTGCTGTGTCCATGAATCTTAAGCCTCTACGTCATGTTACTTACCCAGTTCTAATCCAGACCCTCCACAAGCCTTGTGAATAGTCCAACTTTCCCCTCTACCTTCAAAGACACTAAAACTCCACCAAGGTCAAGGCAGTGAGTGCGGCAAGCAGGAAGCAGCCTTGCCTCAGCAGCCAGTGACCGGGTGATGCTCTGGGGAGTCTTTTAGCAAGAGACCTGTGTCTTTCCATTCTTCCTGTCAGCTCTCACTTCAGGTATTGGCAATTAGATACTTCACCTGTGTCTTAGTTACTCTTCTCTCATTGCTCAGACAAAATACCCAACGCCCAACATTAAGGAAGGAAAGGTTTATTAAGCTCATAGTTTGTGGAAGTTTCAGTCCACAATCAGCTGGCTCCAAGGCAGAGTGGCACATGGCACAGGGGCAACACTTCAGTGTGGCAGAAGACAGCAAAAGCAGCAAGAGCGAAAAGGGGAGCAGAGTAAGCCTCTTTTTCTCCCTCAACTGTAAGCAGGCTACCTGCCCTAGGGCAGGTGTAGCATTCACAGCATTTCCATGCCTTTCTGTTGCACAGGATCAGGATATTTACAAAGTGAAGATCCTGGCCCCTGCTGAGTCATTTAGCTAAATTTCTAAACTTCTCAAATTGATACAATGAATCAAACATTATAATATCCGAGGGCGTAAACAGCCACCCTAGGGCATGTCCTCTATCCCTAGGATATAGAACTGCTGAGTACTTAAGATTCTAAGCTTCTCAAGTTGACACAATTAATCAACCATAACAACCTGCATCGAACAGCACAGAAGTTTGAAACTGAGCAGTGCTGGTCTCCATTCCCTAGAAGGGTCCCCAAACCTTAAGAGACTTTTTCTAAGAACAGTGCCTTCCAAGTTCCATCTGTACCACTTCTGGTGCAGAATGTTGGGAGGAGATAAAATTTCTTCAACAAAAGGAACATTGACACTGGTCTACTTCGGTACAGCTTCAGAAAAACAGGATTCTAATAAAAAGTGAAGTGAAATCTCAGAAAGTCTTCAAATACCTTTGTGCTCTTTTAGTGGATTTAAATCTGGGTGATTTTAGAGTTAGGGTATAGCAAAACTAGTGAAGAAAGAAACCATCAGATCAGCCAAATATCACATGACTTTTAAACTCTCGCATCTTTCAGCTTCATTGTGTATTTTGAATAAAATCTAGGTGGAAGACACTTCTGGAGAAGAATAATAGCATCAGACAATGCTCATAAATGCTGCAACTGACCTGTGCTTTATTGCCCATGAGGCACTTTACTATGCAATATTTTCATTCAATATCCTGTCAACTCAGCTTGGCCCCAGTCTGTACCCTTGCCCCATTTTATAAATAAGGAAACAGAACCCTCCACGTGAAGTAGTTTATCATGACCAGGGAGGGGGTCTATCTATTCCTAACTTTAAATACAGAACTCTTTCCAAAACTCACGTATCCAAAAATGCACGGGGCAACATGGTAAAAACAAACAAAACAAAACAAAAACCATAATTATTAGACAGAAACAGCCTGGGTTCAAATTCTTACTTGCCACTGTGAAGCTAATAATCATGGGTTTCTTAATTTCTCTCTGCCTCCTCTGTAAAATGGAAAAAATGAATTCACAGGGCTGTTGTGTTGACAAGAATGTCACATGATCCACATAATTTACTCTGAATAATACCTGGTATGTGGTGAGTACTTACTAACATAATATACTGTTTAAGGGGCTGGCCAGATAGCTCAGCAGACTAAAGTGCCTGCTTAGGCAGAGGGCAGAGGCTGGGGTTCGATCCCTGGCCTGTCGTGCCGGCCCTGGCCCCAGGGCACACTGAGAGAGCAACTGAGTTGGCCATGCTGGCATCCACCTGTAATCCCAGTGCTTGGGAAGCTGAAAACATGAGAGTCACTATGAGTCTGAGCCATGTAGTGAGACCCTATACACCTTGTACTAAATACAAGTATATATTGGAATATTTTGTGTCCTGAAATGATGCATCCAGATGCCAAAAATCTGGCCAGGAAAAACAAACAGAACTGTACCTACACATGGGGAAGATCAAAGGGAGAACACCTTTTCACTAATGGTTACAAATTTTGCTATATTAGCCTCCTAGAGAGCACAGATGGCGTAAAAGGAACTTTCCGGTTGCTTTGACCAGACTTGAAATAATTAGCAAGAGAAGAAGCAGACATAGTAAGTACAGGCTCAATTTGATAACAGTGAGAACAAGAGAGGAAGAAGTAGAGGGAAATGGAGAGGAAGCAAACAGGAACATAAGGTACCCCAGATTTCTAACACAAAAAGTTTGCAACTGATATACAATCCACTATAAATCAGCCTGAGAGTGTCATGTAACAGGGGAAGGAGAGCAAGGTTGTGTCAGCCCCAGAAGATTGAGCCAGTTTGCCAGGAGAGACAAGGAGTGTATTGTTGCAGAGCTTCCACCATCACTGGCTAAAAGCCCAGATAGGAGGCTTTCCCTGGAGATACTCCAGACAGCCAACTAAAGAACTTGAGTGAACGGAGCATTCATAGGTTAAAATTTACTGCAGAGAGTTTGGAGGGCAGGGGGTGTTTTGCTCTGTGGTAAGATACTAAGTGGTGAAGACGTGTAATAGAAAGAAACAGCTCCAACGTCAGAGCACTTTAGACTCCCCCCTTACAAGCTACATGATTTGGTACAATTTAAGTAACCACTGTACCTTGGTTTGAGATACTGCCATCATACCGTTGTCTTGGGTCTACTATGAGTTCAGGGTCTGTAAATTCAAAGGGAGAGACTAAAGATTCCAGAATTCTTTAAGCAGTTCTGAAGGGAAAACCACGAGACTGTTGATGGAGCTCAACAGCAGTGTGTTCCCTGTGGACAGTTTCTGCTGCACTCAGAAGAATAAGCCAAGACTCAGTGAGAAGGTGTAAATAATTGAAGGGTTTTATGTGCAGAAGGCAGCAGTGGGAAAAGCTTGCACTAAGCATGGAAACCATTTACCAAGAAGCAACCAGTGTGAGCACTTCCATGTTGGAACTTGTCAAACGACTTCTCAGTTGGCAAGAGAAAAGAATTCCCAGGAAAAGGAACATTCAGAAATAAAGTTGCAAGCATGTATATCAATTTGTATAATGGGAATACTACCAAAGGTGCAGATTATCAATAAAATGTTGGTAGTTGGATTCACGTGGCAAATACACTAACTCACTTGTTGAGTTAAATTCCTTTGTAAAAGGAAAGGGAAGAAGTGGATTCACTTTGCCAAACTGTTTGATGGTGTCTACTAAAGCCAAAGATAAGCACATCCTATGATTCAGCAGTTCTCCCTTCAAAACGTGCCCAATAAAGGTACATATATAATTTAAATGACTGCAACTTCACCAAACACATGTACTAGAATGATGATTAGTAGCAAAGTCCTAATATCGAAAAAAAGAAACCATCCAAATGCTCACTGCCAGCAGGAAAGACAACTAAGGTATGATAGAATGGACTATTCTAGAGCAATGAAAATGACTGAATCATAACTATAAGTACCAACATGAATTAATTTCATAAAAATCTTGTTGAAAAAGAGAAGCCACGCACAAAAGAAGATACACTCAAAAATTATAGATAGATAGTATTTCCAAACATTAACAATTAACATCTTCCCTATGGTAAAATGAGGTCATGATTGAAAGGTGGCATGGGAGAAGCTCTAGGTGATCTAGCCATATTCTATTTCCTGACACAGGTGCTACTTGTATGTTTTCATTTGTCAAAATGGAGCAAGTTGTAGACTGAGTATTCACATTTCTCTAATGTGCATACTATGCTTCATTCAAAGTTTTCATCAAAAAGAGATTGCTTCTTATTTACTACTGGTAGACATTGTGCTAGGAAATTTACCTGCATCTCATTTAACTTGATAATTACATGAGGTTAAATGTTATGTGCATTTTAAGATGAAGAGTGACACTAACTTAGAAGCCCAGACTCTTTCCATGAAACCATGAAGGATTTTTCAGTAATAAAAATAACTATTTCATGTCTGAATTTGATATCTGCTCTGTGCTTTTAGCATCTAAGCAATGCTGGGAGACACCAGTGTTGTCCTTAAATATAATTTTCTGTTCAGTAATTTGGATAAAATCTAAAATCCAATGATAAATGATACCCAATGAAAGAAGCTACATGGTTGGCTTGAGAACAGATTAGGAAAAATCCTGCTCAGATGCCATCATGTTTATTTCACTTGAAAGAATTGCAGCTTTCAATGCATAACTTCTACAACCCAAAATGATGCTCAGTCTCTTGCCCTGCCTCTTGGATTCTTCTCCAAGCCTGAAGAAAGTAGGAACATAAAACTGATTTCTCATGAGTGATGGCATGTAGCTCTATCCAAAAGCTAGTGGAGTGGACTCTCGTTAGGAATCAGGGCCTAGCTATAGCATCATGGGTGTAACAAGAGGGAAAATGAAGATTGATTCAAGGGAGCCAGAAAGCTAGCCTCCACATAAGCAAGATACAAAGTTCTATTTGCACTTCTTTGAAAACCCTTTCTCCTGAGATTCTGAAACCCTCATCCACCTATATGACTAGAAAGTTTTCTTTCCTCCCTTTTCTCTTTTTAAAATTTTATTTATTTATTTATTTATTTATTTATTTATTTATTCATTCATTCATTCATTCATTCATTCATTCATTCATTTATTTGGTACAGGGTCTCACTATGCAGTTGGACTCATAGTGATCCTCCTGCCAGTCTCCCCAGCGCTAGAATTACAGGTATGTACAGTACTGGGGATCAAACCCAGGTCCTTGCACTTGCCAGGCAAGCACTTAGACTACTGAGCTATCTCTCCAGCCCTCTTCCCTCTCCTTTATTCCCATACCACCTCCCCCTTGCTGTTACCACTGTTATTTCAAATTCTAGAGGGGGCTCTGAATCTTGAATGTCTGGGCTCGAATCTCAGCTGTACCACTAACTTACAGTGTAAACTTGGAAACTACTCAACAGTTCTGCACTTCAGCTGTCTTACATACAAAATGTGCACTTTAACAGTAGCAGTTGGGCTGAGGAAATAGCTTAGTAGAATAAGCACTTGCCTGGCAAGCACAGGGTCCTCAGTTCAATCCCTGGTACTGAAAAAAAAAAAAAAATAGTAGCAGTCACTTCACAGAGTTGTAATTACCAAAGGAGTTAACACAGGTAAGATACGCAGAACACTGTCTGGCACATGGCACCAAATAATCATTAGTAGTTATTATCATTGTTAATAATACAGACTATTCTCCATACATTTAACTCCCAAGAAAATAACATAACTTTCTTTCTTGACAAACGTTGATTATATTCTTCGTAGTACTTATTATTCAACGTATTTATAGTTATCTTTGGCCTTCTCCCACAAAAATGTTATCTCCATGACAACAGCAGCTTATCCTTCTTGTTCACTACTCTCTGTCAGATTACTAAGTACAGTCCTTGGGATACAGAAGGCTCAATAGATATTATCAGAATAAACAAACTACAATTACATACATCCTTCAGTAGCCAGATTATTCCAGTTCTGAGGTAGAGCAGCAAGGTTGCACAGTAGAAGAGACTTCGCTTAATCCAAGTATATTCAGTTTCTGATTTTCTAATAGTACCTATAGTTAAAGTCTGGAGAGCAAGGGATCTATCTGAAAAATGTATGTGTAGCTGCTTGATTTCTGATTTTGAATGAAAAAAAAAGATGTCTGGTATGAAATCCTTTTCATGGATGCCAAATGAGGGCTTTTTTTGTCCTGGAAATGTCTGCAAGGAAAGTCTTTTCCAATAGCTTCCAGTCATTCTGCCTCTTGTGTCTCTGCTCCCGATCCTTTGCTCAGTCTAACCCTTAAATCACAACCTCCAGGAATGGATAGTGATATTTCAGCACCACGGAGAGCGCCAGGCCACCTGCGTGGTTTCCAATGCTTCATTTTATGGCTCAGAGTACAAGGAATGCAAATTGTTCTGAGCAAAGAAGAGCTGCATACAAACTCTTTTACTTGACTATGGATTGCACTGAGGTTTAAAGGAGTATATTTAATAAGGACGTTTATTATTATTATTGTTGGTTTGCTTTGTTGCCAGAGAATGAACTTCTTTACAGGGAAACTAATAGTTTTGAGTAACTTTATATGCTGGGGGCCATACATCATTGATCTCATTTAATTCTCCTATCAATACTTTCATGGCACTGGATGTAGATCCAGAAAGACAGACTGAAATCCTGACTTCACCCCTGGAAAGTCTCTTTTAATCTGTAAAATGGAGACCATACATTCTATTACCTGGGAAAGCCCAGATTAAAACTGATCTTCATAAGAAGCTTCATTTTTCTTAAAGTTAATAAAATTGGGATACTGCTTCCTATAGACTGAGTGGAGTGTAGGAAGTAATCCAATGCTAAGGAAAAACTGAACTGCCACACCTGTGTGGCAGTTAGAAAACTGTGCTGGTACCAGCGAGCAGAGGGCAATAGGTTGCAGGGTTGAAAGTGGATAGCAGAGGGCAAAAGCCATACCCAGAGGGCCATGAAATTAAATCCAGAAAATAACTGAAATAATTCAAACACCTTAAAGAACTTGTCTCATAGCCAAGACCACATTTCCACTTCTTCTTTCTCTATGTAGTAGCTACAATAGGGTTGGCACAAAGGAAGTTCTTAATAAACACATTTATCAAAGGAGTGGTTGTGACACAGCTTCGACAGTAGCTAATAGCCTGGGTGCCATCCAAAATGATTATCTGCAGTAATAATGGGCTAGATCCAGCAAGCAAAAGTGGCAGTGAGATAAGACAGATCCTACAAGATGGACCGAAAACTAACTGCATACAGCCAATAAGGACAGATGAGGATATCTGCCCTGGTTTCCAGGGACAGTAAGCCTTGGAGTGCACCACTCTCTTTACTTAATCATCAACAACTACTGGTTGAGCACCAGTTATTTGTCAGACATGTGCTAAGCCACAGGACTAGGACAGACATAGACTGTCCTCAATAAAGCTCACATCCTAATGGGGAAAATCAGCCAAGTAAACTACAACCTAGGGGAGTCAAGCAAGTCTAAATTGTGAGGGCTGCCAGGCCATGCGTCAGCTGTGCTCCAAGCTTCACCAAAACAATCACCAAAGCTCTCTTGAGTAATCAAAGTTCAGATGGAAGGGATTTACTTAATAAGTACTTCCATCTACTCAGCTCCTGAGTTTGGACAGAGGAGCTTACTTGCTAAAATAAGCTGAATGAAGAAAACAACCAAGAGGCTGGCTAGGGAAAAGAAGGAAGACCTTTTTTTTCTGCATATCAGGATGCCAAACAGGATTTTATCTTTTAGTTGTTCCATGAGGTGGCTCAGTGCAGACACAAACTGAGCACAGAGGGCTCTACATATTCAGGTTTATGTCAAAGAGCTACTGCTTTGAGGTCAGTTGCCTGCTAGGCTGTTTATAGCGCTTTTTGGGAGTCAGGGGGGTAAAGATCCAATCCACCCACCACCACCACCTTCCATGGAAAATGTAAAAAGAGGATTCAGCATTATGAAGGGTTGTCTTTCAGGGCTTCATTCCCTCTCCTCACCCCCGTGCAGGAAGGGAACGTGTATTTCTTGTAGTGGCATATCTCCAAAGGGCACTGCCCACAATCCATCCCCTCCCTGTGTACACATGCTCCATCAAGAGGTGGAGTCTCTCACCCTCCCGCAAATCTGGGCTGGCTTTGTAATTGCTTAAACAGATAAAAATGTGATGGAACAAATGCTCCAGGATTTCTGAGCCCAGACTTCTGAAGTTATGGCAGTTTCTGCTTTCCCCTAGGAAAAGCTGCCAGCCACCCTGACACCTCCATGCAATAAAGAAGGCCTAAGCTATGAATGAGCAGAGATGAGGTGGAGTAGGACTGAAAAACTCAATTACATGACCCTACTTGAGCTATCTGGTTTTCAATTGTTTAAGCCACCACAAATATGACAAGGCATACACTAGCTACCTCCATCAGAAGGGAAGGCCCCAACCAGCTGGATCCTCAGGAAGTCAAACCATCTATCACATTTCTAAGAAAGGAGAAGCCACCACTGGAAAATTTGCCTCTCTGTGTGGCTATCAGATTTGGACTAAGACAAAAGATTAAAAGGAGGAAGGAGGACAGAGTGGGTCTGGGGCAAGCCCTGTGGGGATCAGCAGAGATAGGGTGTAGGGAAGCCCTCTGGGGAGTCCATAGATAACACCAGAATACATGCATATCATTCCTGCTCTCATTAAAAATAAAATTTATTGTGTTAAAAGTAACCGTTTGTGAGAATTTACCACAAGACCAGAACTATGTTGCATTCTTTACATACTGAATCTTATTTAATCCACAAAGGATAGAGTCAGTTGCACCTTTATTAGTAACTCTGTGAAGACACAAAGCTCAGAAAACATGTTTGTTCCAGATCACATTCAGGTAAACGGCAGAGCTGAGATTCACCTGCTGCTCCAGTCAACATCAAAATCTGGCAAATGACCCCACAATAGCTGCTTCTTTTACTATATATAGCTAAAGTTCTAATGAGCTTCTATTTTGTGTGTACAAAATTATTCAAAGCGAACTTCTCTGGGAATTTTGAAGAACGGGTAAAGACAAAATACATTTATAGTGATGGAATGCTGACTTATTACGTTGCATTCTTTTATGTGTTCTAGTTTTTAAGAAGTATTTTTGTATCATATACAGGGGGAAAACAATGTCAGGAAATAGAGTGCAATCCTCCACGCTCAGCGATACTAACAAAGAACCAAATGAATAAAGAAGATATTTAAGAAGTTTTACAATGCTTTGGGGTTTTACTTCAA
>PVKN010025056.1:0-14248 GCA_004027915.1 Capromys pilorides | reverse complement strand
GGAGAGGAGGAGGAGGAGGAGGAGGAAGAAGAAGAAGAAGAAGAAGAAGAAGAAGAAGAAGAAGAAGAAGAAGAGGAAGAGGAAGAGGAAGAGGAAGAGGAAGAGGAAGAGGAAGAGGAAGAGGAAGAGGAAGAGGAAGAATTTTAGAATCCAAATATTCTTCTGTATCTGTGCTGCATCCCTCCTTGTTCAAGCCCTTATCACCCCTGCCCAGGCACTGTGCCACTTTCCCAACCTATTTCCCTGTTTGGCCATTCTCCAATTCATTGTTTCTCTGCCAAAGAGAGATTTCTAAAAGATCATGTGACCAGCGATGTAACTGCCCTGCTTGAGCCTCTTAATGGTTTCCTATCGTCTGAAGGATAATAGCGAAAGGTAGCTTGGTATGTGCATGTCTTCTATGTTCTTTCCCCACACACAGCCCAGAGACTCTACGACTGCCTGGCATGCTGAACTTCCACAGTCCGGTGCTGTGCGAAAGTGGTCTCAGGTGTGTACTTGTGTCGTCTTTCAGTTCGGCCGTTCCTTAGGCTCATCTCCTCTTAGCTCCCTTGTGAAGTGGTAGTCTCTCACCAGATAAGGTGGCTACATATGCCTCCCCCATTCCCTTGCTACCAGGTGCTACTTCTACTGAGCTCGGAGAGTGCTCCAGCCACCGCACCAGGGAGGTGGCCTCCCTCACCCCCAGGTGCTCAGTGCCTGGAGCCCTAGTTTATACTCCATGCTCATTAATTTCCAAAATTTCTTGGATTTCTTTGAAAAGCAAGATCTACAATGTGAAAGTGAGCAGGTGTCCAGATTCATAGAATGCGTTGGGCTTTATGCTTCTACCCTTGACAGCTGAGGAAGGCCCTTGCAATTACTAGGACAAATTGAAGGTCTTGATGTGAGAAGCAAACTCTTCCCTTGTTTTGTTGACTTCCTCTGAAACTGTGAAGATGCTGTGCTACTGATTTCAGCTTTCCTCTCACCCCACCCGACCTGCAGCCTCCTGAGCACTCTCAGCAGCACCTGCCACACCCTTCCTGGTCACTTCTGACATCGCCACCTCTTTGCTCCAACTTCCCACCTGAACGCCGGGCCAGTTTACCTGGATGTCAGGCTGCTGTGCTCCCTAGCACGTGCTCATCAATTCAAAGGCGACATAACCCAGGACTCGTCGTTCTGTGAGCCAGCCCTCGTGCTTGGGTACTGCTGGACAGCACTGATGTTCCGAATCCCTCAGCTGTGCGAATGCAGAGCCAGCTCTGCCGCCCCTTTCTCATGGCTTCCCACACTGAATAAGAGCCAGGGATCCTTTTAATCAACTTGAAGGTGGAGACATTAGGGAAGCTTCCTGACCTGGCTGCCAGGTTACTTTAATTGAGTGGAGTGTTAAAACAGTGACAAGGAGACCAAACTGCTACCGCAGATCCAGAGGCTATAGACAATCAAGGTGGTGACTATGCTACGATAAGAAATAACTGTGAGTGAAAATCAGTCTGGTCTGGCCTAGAGAATGGATAGAAATGGCAGACAGGAAGCATTTTTTTTAATGCCATAGCTCAGTCACACACCATCTGTGTGTTTTTGATAAAGTTTTGAGCACCTCTTAGTTTGGATGTCCTTCCTAGAAAATAAATGTACCAAGATCCATCATAACAGCAAATGAGGGCTGGTGAGATGGCTTCGTGGTCTAAAGTGCCTGCTTCAGAAAGCATAGGCAACCACAGGGACTGCGGTTCAATCTCCAGCACCACATGCTGCGCCAGTCCCACCCCCAGGGCAGACTGAACCAACCATAATATTAAAAAAAAAAAAAGAACAGATGCCATCCCCTAAAATAGTGCCAGGGTGTCTACAGCTGAACAAAACACCTTGTTGTAGTTTAAAAATGACTGTTACTGACACGAGGACCTCTTCACCCACCATGACTGAGCCTCCACAGAGGGAACGTGCAGCTGCCTCCTGCACAAGCTCGGTTCTCAGAGGTGCTCCAGGGGATCTGTCTCCTATCTTTGATTTAGACCCTGAGTTCTTCATCAGCAAAAGTGTTGCTGCTCATGCCTAGTCCACGAGGTGTGATTAGTGTTCAACCCAGAAAGATCACAATGCATACTGATTATGCAAAGAGAAGAAGGGAGGAAGGGGGAGGAGGGAAAGGGGGAGGGGCAGAAGGAAGGAGGAGCGGAGGCCTCAGCTGGCCAGGGCCCAGCTTCGCCGCCTCGGCCCGGTGCTTTGCATCTGTCTGAGCGGCAGCCCCCTCTCCAGTCTGCGAGCACTTCTGGCGCACCCTCGACGCTGTAAGCAGACATTATCTGGCACTTGGGTCCCTTTCCTGCTTCCCAAGTGCTCTCAAGAACACTTCGAAGTTGTTGAAATTGGCAGAAGGAGTTTCTTCTTATATCTTCAAGATATAAAGTAATAGGATGGGTTCAATCCTATTTACATTGACGGTTAATGTCTTTAGTCATCTGCTTTAACATCTAGGGTGACTTCTTCAATCCTGCCCTTGCAGTCTCTCTCTGGACAGAGCTGCCCTGGCTGAGGCAGGATAGAGAGAGAGAAAAGAGCAATTAGCAGGTCACAAGCTGCCAAGGTGGGGGGGACGCTCTTCCTGCTCCGCTGAGGGCAGCGGTCCTGACCCCCCAGACAGCCTGTGCCTCCCTAGACCTCTGCCCTGCTTTCTTTAGGTCCCCACTGCCCACTTCCCCTCCAAGTGCCCCAGAATCCCCTCCTTCCACAGGAGAGCACTGGCATGATCTGGGTTTGTACTTGGAAGGAGATGGTATGGAGCTGGGCTGTCTCCTGGACGAGCTGCCCAGGAGGCTGTTACCAGCCTCTCCCATGGGTCTGAGTAAAGTGAAGCCATTCTAACAGGACCACGATCTGCAAGCAAAATAAGAAAATATCTTTTGGCCTTTGGACTAGAATTGATAAATAAATGAGAAGTGTCTCCTCAACTATTATTGTTTCTATAAATACTTTTACAGCCAATTTGGACAGAAGAATGTGAAATGGCTTTCCAGAAGTTTCTGTCTCTTAGGGATTGATTTGATAAAAATGTGAGGTGTAATGTGGAAGAAAGGGAAACTGTTTGGCTTTGTGATGGAATTTTGTTTTCCAGGGGACGTGAACTTTGGTCACCTCACTAACTCAACAAGTGGGGGCTGTTTGATTGCTCAGCTCTGCAGTGGATGGGGGACAAGTGTCAGGGCCCCTGCTAATCATTACTGCTACTATTCCTAATACTTGACAACTCTTCAGATTCTGGGGTCATGATTAATATAAAGATTACGGCATGGTCAGGAAGGGAGTATCGTAAGCATCAGGTCTCTCATGTCCACTTGGCACAGTGCATGCAGAAGTGTCCGGTCCATGAAGGAGTCACGAGGCTTTGGCAGGGCCTGTAGGACTCATCTGTCTCTATCTAGATCGCAGGTTGCCTAAGCACAAAGTACGAAGGCCGGGATGCTGTCCGGTGAGTTTTCTCTCGAAGGCCCCATCACTGCTCTCTGCCAGTGGGAGGCCGTCCTCAGCAGGTACTGTGCTGGCCCAGCTGCTCTGGGCCCGTCAGGTGCACTGCCCTGCAACCTGGCATCCTGCCGCTGGTCCCCATCCTTCCTCACTCGCAGCTGAGCTCCACGGTGCATAATAGAGCCACAGAGAGAGCAGAGCCACGGCTTCGAGCCACCACCGGCTATCTTATGCCACTGCGTGTCACGTAGAGCTTCAGATGTGGACACTGGACTCAGAGTCCAGTTCTGGCTGTACGGGACCTAGCTGTGCGACTCTAGTAACTTATCTATGTATGCTGAATTCTATTGTTGCTGAGCACATTTGCACCAGGGTCAAAGGCTGATCAGGCGAGTTACACCGGCTCTTAATATATACAAAACACAGGCCAGCGAGTCCGGCGGGAAGCAGGGATCAGGCAACTTCTATACATCTGAGTTCTGTGAGCCCAGATCTCTATGTGCGTTTAGTCGGCGGTCACCCCCACGTTCTGCTCAGAGACACAATATCGCATCTCTCTCTTTCATCATTTTGACCAGTCCAGGGACGCGAGACTGCTGTTTTTATTTCTCTGAACATCGGAGGCTGTTCAAAGCTCGCCACTTGCCACTGCCGCTTGTCTCCTTGGTTTTAATTAAGTAAGGCTTTACAGCACTTGCTTCCGTAAAGCCCATGTAATAGAGCGGAGGTTGGCTGGCTGAACTCAGACTCCAGGGTATGAATCCAAGCTTCACTACTGACGCCGGGCGATCCCGCTGAGAGTCTGGTGACAGAGGAGTATTAATAAAAATGATCATATTGTTCTTTGCAAATATGATTTGCGGCAGAAGTAATCAGTGGCAATAACGCAGGATTGGTGCACCTGGGAGATGGACTACCTTGTATCTGGGGATGGACTCCTGGAAACCATTCGTTCCCAAGTCTCCCAGGGGTGCTGGGGCTCTGTGGGTATCTGGGTGCTCTAGCAGAGGTGGAAGGGATCCCAGGGGCTGCCGACGGTGGCTGTGGAAGGCCTGCATCACCTGTGCTGCCTCCTGCTTCACAGCAGATCACCATTGCACCCCGACATTACCACGTCTGCAGCCTCCTGCTCTGCGTCACCACCACCACTACAACCCTGACCCGAGCCCTCGTTTCTCCTCTGAAACAGTGTGGAAGACGTCACCTGCCTCCTGCCATGCCACGAGGCCAAGCGTTCACCCCAGAATGAAGGGATTTCTGTACCAGGCCGGGAGCCGGGTCCATCGCTGCTTGGATGCAGGACCCTCAGGGACCCTTTCCTGAACGCAGGATAAACTCCAAACACTTCACATGCCAAGGGGGCTAAGTGAAGACTACACGCTCTGCCTCAGGAAGTTATTCCAATGGCTGCAACACAACGATCTCCTATTATTTTTAGGCCTAACTGAAAAAAACTGAGAACTAGAAAGTCTCTGTGACTTTCCAAAAGTCCGGAGTATTGTCCAACACTCCAGGTCTGATTCTTTGCACAAGAAAGAATCATCATCATCATCATCTAGCAGTGGCAGAGTTTGGTGAAGAGAGCCTGTCTGCAAGGAGGTGCCCCCTAGCAGGCCGGTGTGCAACAGCCAGCACTCGCCCCCACACCCTCCCTCAAACTCCTCCCTCTGGCTGGACCCCCACATTTTCATAGGACTGGAGGAATGCCTTTAATTTACAGACACAGATAATCAGGTGAGGTTAAAGATAATGAGGATAAATGGTAAATCAGTGCCAAAGATCAAGTAACTCTGTGTACATGAGAACTGGTTGCGCTAAATTCCAGTTCTTAGAAAAATTGCATTTCTGCCAGATAAACTATAACCTAGCTAGAAACTACCGATGACCACATCTTCAATCCCCTTCCACGTAATACAAAAGTGAACGGGACTTCTTAGCTCTTCCCTGAGACCCCTTGGCCAAAAGCACTAAAGAAGGATGCAAACTTCTATAAAAGTGTGTGTCAGGCTGTGAGCCCTGGCTAGTTATGTTTAATCGACTTTTCCTAGAAGCAGGGGATGCATGGCAGCGCCCCCGTCTGGCCTTCAGCTGTGTACATGCAGTCTGCACTGCCATTGGTACTGTCGTTGGTAACAAAACTGCTGTGGAGACAGCAGTGGAACACAGCCCAATGCAAGCACCTGTACGCTCTCCCCTTGGGGCTTGGTGGACACCAACAAGTTCTGCGAGGAAATAATAATGTGGAGGAGGAGCTTGTGCAGCAGCTGCCCCTGGAGACCTCTGCTTGGGAGCGAGGTAGGGTGGCGGAGGCTCTACTGCCTTTGCTTGCTATTATTTGCAGCAAAGGAATAACATGATTTCCAAAGGAGACTCTGGCCAGACATTTCATTTAAAAATTGTCATTTTACAGATAATTAGTTACTTCTCACCTTTAAAGGATGAGGTCAAATTTGCAATCTGTCCTGTAAGAACCTATCAGGCTCCACCTGCTTGAGTTGCTACAAAAAAGAAAGAAAGAAAGAAAGAAAAAAAGAAAGAAAGAAAAGAAAAGAAAGAAGGAAGGAGGGAGGAAAGAAAGAAAAGAAAAGAAAAACACTACATAGAAAATTGAGGTGAGAAGAATTTTTTTTCGCTTGCTCAGGCTGCCTTAAGGGCAGGTCTGGTAAGGCATGTGAGCTGGGAATCGAAGCACGGTCCCCTGCTCCTGACTGGGTTTGCCCAAGCAGGCACTTAAACAACTGAGCTAACCCATGACTCATATAGATGGCTGACACTGACAAAAGCCCCCAAGGTGCTGGACATGGTTGGAACGTAAATCTTGAGGTGATTTGACTGACCTTGTCAGATAGCAAAAGTTACATTTCTCAGTATATAGGTGTTGCTTGAACTTGATCTTAAGCATCCAGCAGAAAAGTGTAACCACGAAGTATAAAAAGAAAGCTATATTAATATACTGAGCTGTAAAAGGCTCAAGTCAACAGCTTCTGACATGGCCAGTCCTGCTTGTAACCCGCTACTATTATGGACAATTGGACTATTTTGGGTTACTTTGCTGAATTCAAGCACCTACAATCTTTGGTCTGGCATCAAGTATGAAAAGGTCCCTTAAAGACTTCTCTAAATACAGCTTCTCTAACAGCTGTGGGACACCCATCTCTGACAAAACAAAACAGAAAAGAGGGGTACAAATAAGGGACTGGTTTAAGAAACAGAACAAAGCAAAAACAACACTGAGGTCGCTTGGTCACTCCATATGCACACACAGAATCACTTTCCTGTCTTCCCCATGGCTTGTCTCTCTGATCTCATCTACCTCTCAGGGGAGGTTTCCACACTGAAGCCCCATGCCGAGGCCTGGCTTCTCTTTCTTCCTGCCACATTCATGTCAGGTACTCAGGACTTATTTTAGTTTCAGCTGCAGAGCCAAGAAACTATTTGAAAATTAGGTTCGGGTTTTAATTAGGACAACTCCAGGACTCGTCTCTGGGATTCTTTGAAGACCTAGCTCATTTAGCTACATGTACTACAGTCCGAGGTTAGCACGCTCTTTAATAGGAGTGGTTGCAGTTCCTAATGATGTTGTGTGTTAATTTTAATTTGAAAAATATAACTAAGTAGCTCAAGGCCTTAGACTTAGGCCCAGAGATGCCACAATGGAAGGAAATAAAACCCCCTGATGCACCAACTCTGCAGTCTCTTCATTGGCAGTGGTGTTGCCTCCAATTTCCTAATCCAAATCTACTATAGTTCAGCTCAAATCCCGTTTTCTTTATACTGCTTCCTAAGATGCCTGTAGCCCAAAATAATCATACTCCCTGTGGGGATGGGGCCCAGCCCTTGCTATAGACTGGGCAGCCTCATACCATGCAGAATTGATAAGCACATGATATGGTTATCATTCGCTTTCTCTCTCTCTCTCTCTCTCTCTGTCTCTCTCTCTCTCTCTCTCTCTCTCTCTCTCTCGCTCAAGCTACTTGAGGACAGGGTTTTTATCTTACATATTTTTTATTCCACCACAGACAGGCACACTCTAGGCATTTGAAATTCAGGCATCATATTAATGAAAGGACAAATTCCCTCAGATTATCTATATCCTGTGTGTGTGTGTGTGTGTGTGTGTGTGTGTGTGTGTGCATGCATATGTGTGTGTGCGTGTATGTGTGTGTGTGTGTGTGTGTATAGCAGGCAAAGAGGGAGGGCTCCACCTTGAAGTAGACAACAGTCCCACAGCTAAAGTCTGTATGAATTCAAATGAGAGGCATCTCCAAGTTTGATCCCCAGTACCAGGAAAGAAGAGAGAGAGAGAGAGAGAGAGAGAGAGAGAGAGAGAGAGAGAGACAGTTGCTAACTTAACTGGAGGAATCTGAATTGTCACTGAAGGAAAACATGGCACACTGTCCTGATTGGCTGAAGATGGAGGGGTTTCTTGGAACTGGGGAAACAAGTGATGCAGAGGCCACTTTGAAGAGTTCCTCCTCTTGGTCAAAGCTGAGTCTCATTTGCAGCCAGCTGGGGTGAGGAACCCAAGCAAGGCTCCCAGAAAGGGTCCCGGAGGGATTTGTGAAGGAAGACCCTTGAAAACCAGAAGGATTAGCATTGGTTCTACCCAAAGGTGTGGTCCAACACAGGAGCAGAAAGAAAAGAGGGATTTTTGTGGAGACAGGTCACGTGTGATGTTTAAGACGCAAGATGTGGTATAAAAATATGATAAATATTTAATTATTTTAAAAAATTATTAAGATTGAAGAGACATTGCCATCAGTTCCCCTCCCAGCATCTCCCTGTTTTGAACGCGCTTGCTACTTGGTTTTGGCTCCTCTCTAAAGGAGGCTGTGTCAGGAGCATCTTCAGCTACACCGCCCTGCTTGCCCTGTTCACCTCTCACCACCAGTTTGGCTCCGGCTGAGGGCCAGAAGGTGCGTGGTGCCACGTTCAGTGGCAAGAGGATGATGTCCCTTAGGGGTCCACAAGCCTGCTGTTTTGAGGGGCTGTATCTGGTGGCAGCTGTCACTCAATTTTTATCACAATGTGTAAAGAGGCTCCTGAAAGAAGACTTCCAGAGCTGTTGCAGCAAGCGCTAAGAATGACGGGACCAGTGTCCTCAGAGCAAGGCCAGGATCCGGCAGCGCTGGTGTAACCGTAATGTTCCTTTTATAAACAGTCTTCATGCATTCTGAGGACTCCTTGTGCATCTGTTGATCAACCAAAGAAGACATCAGAAGCGGGCGAGAGGACCCACGGGCCGCTTGGTGGCCCTTGTCTGTGGTCTCTCACACTTTCCTTCCACATCGTGGCTACTACCAGCTGCTATAGTTTCCCTCAGTGGAATGGCTCAGGGTCTGTCTCCTCTCTGGCAAAATGGCTTCCTTTTGTGTTGGCTTCAAGATTTGAGGAGCTTGCTTTGATGGGCAGAGAAGTGAAGTTGAGGCAAGCGCCCTGTGTGGAAAAGAGAAGGCTTGAGGTGGAGGTGTGTTGCTCTTAGAAGGCCTGCGGCAGGCCTCGTGTCAGGGTGGCCTGAGCCCACTCGGGTCTCTCGGATTCCCGCCCCTCAGGGAATGGCGAGCAGCCAGCCGTCCAGGGCCTCAGGTCTGTTCTTGGCAGGGCAGGGAACAGGAAGTACAACGTTTTTCTTCTTCATGTGCTTAGTACAGGCTCTACAGAGACTGGACTCGTAGTGATTCTCCTGTTTTCAGCCTCCCAAGCACTAGGATTACAGGCCCACTCCACCCGGCCCAGACTCAGTCACTGTCTCAGCGCACCCCAGAGGCAGGGCTGACATGGCATGCCGGGGATCCAACCCTGGTCCCTGCACCTGCATAGGCAGGGGCTTCAGTCTACCGCGCTGTCGGCTGGCGCATGAAAGTGCCGCCTCTGCACCTCTCCTTTCCTGACGGCAGTCCAAGGTTTCTGACCTTGGAATTTGATTAGATCACAGAAACATGTACGTTTATTTCCTGCCAAGTTCTCTGTAGGCATTAAAGAGTGTGATAACTAGCTGCTTACCTGGCTACTGGAGACAAAAGAAGAAGAAACTGGACTGGTTTTTATTTCATCAAGTTTGAGGCTCCAGTCCGGGAAGAAATTGCAGATTTAGAGAAAGTGTGAGATCCATTAAACTCATCCCCCTATTTTTTTTTTTTTTCCTTTGAAGGTAAAAAACTGTAAGTGCTAACTTTCTAGCTGAATCATTTGCTCACTTAATAATGAACACACATTTTAGGTTTAAGTGTGCAGTGCAAATGGCTAACACTGGCGAGGCATGAAAACGCGCCCACTTGGAGCTCCACGCCCAGGTTGCCTCTGACCCACTCTGCTTGGCTTGTTTTTTCTCAAACTCCTTCTAAGTAGCGCACTCTGCGGTCCGCTCATCCTCAGGATTTCCTGAGTGTGCTGATCCAGTCAGACCCATGCCCCAGAGCCAGGAGGCTGGGGAGCAGACAATACGGCACAGGCCGGAGCCTGGGAGCTGGTAACAGGTGGAAGCAGGAGAGAAAGCCCGAGAGATGACATGGGCCAAGCTGGAAACGAGTGGTCACTGCGGAAGCACAGACTTCAGAGGCCAAAGCAAGCGAAGCCCAAAGCCCAGGAGTTCCTGGAGGTTCCGAGGCGGAGGAAGCCATGGCCGGCTGGAGCTGAGGAAACCTCTCCTGCCCAGCCGGAGTCGACGCTCATCTGGCAGGGTGGCCGCGCTCAGCTGCCTCTGCTCCCTGCGCTCTTAGTCTGTGTTGTTCTGTGCGCAAATAATCCCACCTTCCCAGAGCCACTAGAGCTCCAGAATAGGACCGCACGGAGCTGAAGGCGCAGCCCCGTCCCCTGCCAGCCGGCCCATCTGAGGGCTGGTGGTGGAAATCTGCCCACGCAGTGCGTGTAAGAGCCGGACCCTGGACAATGCCACACTTCCAAGGAGTGATTTAAAAAACAGTGGGGCTGAAGGGATGGAAAGAAACCAGAGGGTGAATAATTCCTTCCCCTGCCCAGCTAAAGGCAGAACGGAACTGCGGCTCCGCGGAACGCGCTGCTCGGAGCCCATTCACGCCTCGCGAGGAGCCTCGGAAGATCTCGCCGGGGACTGTTGTCTTGGGGACAAGCAGGGGCGCTGCCATGGTGCTCACTGCAAAACACAGACGCGCTGCACGCTGGGCGAAGCTTCGCCAGCATCCGCACAGAACACTAACTTTAGCAAGGCAGGAATTCATCGCTCAAGAGTCAAAACCAGCACAGCTCCCCTGGACCAACTGCTGCAGACCTCGGAGGCAGCTGCATTCTGGGAGGTTTGCAAGACTTCAGCAGGCACCTGCAGAGCCAAACTGCAGCAGCAACTGACTCTCTGGAAGGCGGGGTTTGCTTCTACGATTGCTCCCCCGAGTTTCTTCCCTGTTCAGCAGCAGAAACACTCCCAGGCCCAGGAACCGACACCAGAATCCTGGACAGTTCTCACATTCCTTGGGTGCTAGTTTGCAATGTGGGTGCACATGTTGAAAGATACGACAAGAAAAGCCTGCAGAGGGAGCCGCGGGGAATGCCTCACATGGGATTTAGAGAAAACATAATTTTTAGTTGGGTAAAACAAAAAGGTGAACATTATCACACTGTCAAGATACGCGGAACAGTGCATTCTTGGGAGCCAAGGTATGGCGCGGGGCTTGAGACTTCAGAATGGAGGCGGGAGTTGCTCCTCAGCATCTCTTCTTGCAGGGCAGGCAGCGCTTGAGGTGGTGTACTTGCCAGGTGCCTATAGGCAGAAGCAAGTTGTGCTTCCAAAGAAAAATTCCATCCAAGATCCAGATCACCAGTGGACAAAGGCAACCCAGGCCGACCTCACAATAAACTTGATACTGACAGAGGTTGTATTCCTAAACTTGGTCCACGTAGAAAAATGGCACTGAAACCCTCAGGAATATCACTCCGTGCAGCACAGCCCACTCCTTAGCTCTTGCGGCTCCTTCCAGGACCCTCGGATCCGGCGGCTGAGGTGGTGGTGGTGTCCGCGGCGCAGCGCTGGGCTTGCCTAACTGTTCTCCCTTCCTAGAGCACGCACTTGATGCTTCCTGTCCTCAGACCGTCCTGAGTGCCAATTCCTCTGCCCCCATCAAACTCGGTCAGCATCAAAGCCATGCTTTGCTGGAGATGAGAAGGACTGAGTGATTCCTAGCCTCATTCTTTACTGAAGAACTTCAGAAACTCCAGGCCTAAGCAGCTGGACTTGCCCACGTTGTAGACGCAGGTAGCAGTGCTGCGGCGGCGGCGGCATTTTCCGCTGCTGGCCCTCTTAGGGCTTCTCACCAGCGCCCCCTCTGCGCCAGACCTCACCGCCTCCTTCTCTTGTTCTTGTCCCTCTTCTCTTGCCGTAATGATCTGGTCCTTCAGGATAAGGTCTATGCGAACGTTGATCCTTGAAAAGCACAGAAAAATGCCCTGCATGTGTTCTTTTGGTTGTCTTTAGGATAGATAGAGGGAAGCAAATCTTTCTCTCAAAATAATTCTACTTTTAAAAGATAAAAATCTTCACCATGGAATTGATGATATAAGACACTTCCCAGGTAAACCATTGGAGATCCTATTGGTCTGAAGTTATTATTTTTTTTTTTTAAATTTAGGAATAGAGAAATTATGTGCTTGTTTTCATAAACATTTGTTAACTGGACATTTACATAAGACCAACAATACACTCAGGTTTCACTTTTATTAATGGTTTTAAATTTCATTAACAAGTAGTTCTAAATGAGTACCACTCTAGTGAGTATTTAACAGATTTTATTGCCAAGGGACTGGTTAGCTGGAATAGTCAATTCAAATTAAAATATGACATGTTCACTTTACATACAAGTATTTCAAGGAAGACTGAGAATCTATAAAATGAAAAATAGTTTTTGAGCTTTAAGGAGCTTACTTTTCAAATAATCTATTTATTGTTTTAGATGAGTGCAAGCTGTGGCAGACACAGCAGATAAGAGAGAGGACATGCAATTTTTAAACATTAACAGAACTACCACTTTCTGTGAAGAATCTAGAAGAATGCGTGCTGTCTGTCATGTCTTCTGTGTGAACTATTACAGCAAAGAAGAAAGAGGCATTGTTTCTTATGTTTATTTGCCATTTGTATTTCTTCATCTGAGAGGTGTTGAAGGGAACAATGAATGCTTAAATTTTTCCTTCTTTTTAATTTTTTGATGGATTTTCCATGTCCAAATGTCCATCCACCAATGGATGGGTCAGGAAGTCATGGATCTTTTACAAGGCGAGTGCTACTCTAGCTGAAGGACAGACTTGAGACATTTCCAGGTAAATAGATGCACCTGAGACTGTAGGCATTGCCTCCCTCCTCCTCATTTTCCTTCTTCTTCTCTTTCTCCTCCTTCTCCTCCTCCTCCTTCTCTTCTGCCTCCTGCTCCACCTCCTCGCCCTTCTCCTCCTCCTCCTTCTCCTTCTCTTTTTCCTCCTCTTCCTCCTCCTCCTCCTTCTTCTTCTCCTCCTCCTTCTCCTCCGCCTCCTCCACCTCCTTCTCGTCTACCTCCTCCTCCCCATTCTCCTTCTCCTTCTTCTTCTCCTCCTTCTCCTCTTCCTCCTCTTCCTTCTCCCCTTCCTCCTCCTTCTCCTTCTTTTGGTCCCAGGAATTGAACCTAGGACCTTGTGTTTTCCAAGCAGGTACTTGGCCCACTGAGCTATATTACTCGCCTGTGACAATAGTCTTAAGTGAAATAAATCACTGTCACTCACATGTACAAATACTGCATTGCTTGTCTGGTGCTAAAAAGTGAAAGTCTAAATAAGGCTCTAAATGTATACAATATGCAATATGACAACTATTGCAAATGTACTAATTTGCAATACTTGTGTGCTCATGTGTTGTGAAACTATCATATTGTTATTTCTTATTAAAAGTAATAAAAAATAAAATGGAAAAAAAGAATATAAGTCCAAAAAATGTATAACAGATATTGTGAAAATAAGCAGAAAATGTTCAAGTGGGCAATGCAACTAGGGAGGGGGAAGAGGAGAGGATGGAAGGGAAAGAAAAAAATAGAATAGACGGACAAAATGGAACAAAGCTGTGTAAGGAAGGATGAGAGGAAGGTTTAGGAGTTGGGAGGGGACTGACAAAGACACAGAACTAAGATACAACATGTAAAGGTAAAAATTCTATTGATGAAAATAAGATGTACTAATAAACATTTTTTCAATTTATGTATTTGGTACAGGGTCTCACTACACAGCTCAGACTCATAGTGATCCTCTTTTTTTCAGCCTCTCCAGTGCTGGGATTATCAGCATGTGCCACCACATCCAGACTCATTTGCCAGCTCAGCTTGCACTGGGGGTGGGGCCGTCACAGCACATAGCATGCATTTTGTCTGCTGAGCTATCTCATCAGTCCTTAATGAAATTAATTTTTTTAAAAGAAGAAACAAGCATAAAATACAGGGTCTGTCAGAATTTGTAGCAGTCCTAGAATTTATCAGTAGCATAATCTTGCAATAATTTCTCCTTTTAAGGCTTAATTTGTTCATTGGGAAATCCAGGGTAATAATGGTCTTCTCCTCAAATAATTAATTAAAAGATGAAGTAAAATAATACCCACAAAATGTTAAAGAAAGTTCTTAGCAGGAACTCAATAAATTTAAAGTATGACAAGTTTTCTGGAAAAAAAAATAAAAATAGGAAAAGAACTGTGAGCAAAGTCTATTAACCAAGATAAACAGTCTCGTAACCAAGATGAATAGGGAGATGAAGGAAGGGAGGGAGGGAGGGAGAAGAAGAGAGAAAGAGAGAGAGACAGACAGACAGGCAGACA
>PVKN010025055.1:0-13205 GCA_004027915.1 Capromys pilorides | reverse complement strand
GAAGCACTCCCAGCCCGCTCCGGAGGCCTCCGCCAGGCCTTGCAGGCGGCGAGGCGCAGCGGTATCAGGAGCAGGACTCCTTCACTGGACTCAAGTCTTGTTAAAAAACCAAGCAGCAACCCAACCAAAACATACAAGGATATTGTCATGTGGACAACGATTCTAAAGTCACCCCAGTGAGGACTCTGGGAGTCTGTAATTCCCCTGGCAACATCAAGTTAGCAAAAACTACTGCCCAAGTACAACAAAGCTTGAGTTTTGCATATTCAAAAGTAAATCAAGGTGTAGCACTTCACTGAATAACTCAAATATCTCAACTGCTCTTCAGACCAAAATAATTTATATTTAGAAAAAGTTTACAATGTATTGCTAAAGTACATAACAAAACGGTAATGCAAAATTAAGTACACAAGTGAACACATTACATACAGCCAAGCTAGACATATTGCAGGTAGCCGGGCGAGGCAGCACACCCCAGAACCCCAGCACTCGGGGGGCAGACAGGAGATCACTCGGAGTTCCGGACCAGCCCGGGCCACAAAGGCCAACCTGAGCTGCACAGGGAGACTCTGACTCAAAAAGACAAGAAAGAAAGCAAGAGAACAAAATAAAAGAAAGCGAGAATGGAGAGAGGGAGGGAAGGAGAGAGAGACGCAGACACAGAGACACACAGAGAGACTGATTGATTTTGATTGATTGATGGTCGATCAATCGATGACAGGCAGCCAGACAGGCCCGGGCGCTGGGTGTGCAGTGCCCATCGAGCTGCAAGTCCAGGCCTCATGAGGAACGCCCACACCCTCAAGCTCCCTAAGCAGCGCTGACCAGCGCTCCACACAACATCACCTGCCTTGGCAGGGACCCAAGCGCCCTCGGCCTTCACACCTCTAGGTAGCGCCCCTCGCGCCGCCTGCACACGCCGCTGGAGTCCGTCCCACGATGTCACCAGGTGACTGCACTGCGAGGGCTCTGCCCCTCGCACTCCCCCCTGACCTGGGCTCTTACTCCACAAAACGCCTGTGGGAAAGAAGTGCGTTCCCTGGGGCCACCGCCCCGGCCTCCTGCATAGAAGCTTCCCTGCTCTCCACAAATACCTCCACTGGCGCTACGCTTCATTGTTCCATTTCGGAGGACACCTGGCAGGCCAGAAAGTGTGTCCTGTATGTTCTTTGGATTATCTGGAGAGCCTCTACCGGCCCTGTATCACATGCCCTAAATCAACAGTAACCCAAAGAGACAAATGGCTGCATCTGCTAAAGACATCACAAAACGTGGGCGGAGACAGACGTGGGGCTCTTCACTGACAAGTCGCTAACTGATCGATCAGCACGGACCACAGAAGCCACGCTGACCCCTAGGAAGAACGCCCATGAACATTCAGTTAGCTCCCCCAAGCTGTCCACGCCCACCACCCACAGCCCAGTCCACTGCCAGGGGCCTGGTGACTAAGTGTGAGCCTCAAACTAGGTTAATACTTTTGTCTGTTTGTTTTTCCTTCTTTGTTTTTTTCCTGCCTTTTTGAAACAGGGTTTCGCAATGCACTTCCGGCTGGCCTTGAGCTCACTTTGTAGCCTAGACTGGTCTCAAACTCACAGTGATCCTCCTACCTCCCAAGTGTTGGGTGGGACTGCAGGTGTGTGCCACCTCGCTCGGCTATTCTGGTCATTTTCTAAGCATACAGGTGCTGCCTACAGCTACGCCAAAACTCCAGACCCACCTGAGCACTAACAGTTCAGTACTACTGTCGAAGCACCTGTCCCTGCGTAATACTGTCCATCTCTGTGCCTGGGAGCCTTCCCAGACGTTACACCGGGAAGTAAGATGAGGTCAGAGATAACTATGCCTGCAGAGGAAGGCAGACTGCTGGGCCTAGTTAGCCCGTTACTCATTAAAAGCAGAACTTGGGGGATGGGTGCGTGCTTGTCTGAGGCAGATGGGGCTTAAAGGCAGATCTGGTTAAAAACTCTAAGGCTCACTGGGGCCCAGGGCTGCCCAATAGGTCTCCGAGGCAGAGCAGAGCTTAGCCTTCCTTCTGTGCCCATTCGTTACCAGTTTGGGCCCAACCCGCGCTCTGCATGTGAGTGTGTCAACCGCATGGGCTGTGTCTACATAACAGTTCAATGAGCAAGGCCGGCTGCCCCTGAATCTACAGTCTCACCCCCCTTAACTCTGAGGTAACCAGGATTTATGGGAACACTGCTGCGGCATCCATACACACGCACGCACACACACAGGACCCCCAAAGCCCCATGCGCTCCTGGGTGGGGCTAAGGTAACCAGACTTGGGTGACTGGTTTCACTGATACAGAGGGAGGCAATCGCTGGAGTGGCCACAGGGTCCCCAGGCTGACCCACCTGGACAGACGGAGCCTCCCTCCGGGCTCCCCGCCCAGCTCGCCCTCCTCTTGTGGGCTAGGAGCCGGCCCTGTGCTGCAGTCACCAGGAGGAAACCCAGCCGCTGTCCCTGCCATCCTGCGCCTGTGACAGCCTGGACCCCGGACAGCTGAGCCTCACAGGGCTGAAACCACCACGTACGTGGACGGTCATTTCAGGCACAGAGCCTCCCCACCCCAAGGGTGCCTTCAGAGCTGCAGCCCCGGGGTCAGCTGGGCCCTGGACCCAGCAAGGTCTCCCTGGGCTGCTCTGCCTGGGCTCGGCCTCCGCCGGCCTCCCCAGCTCCGGGGCTGGAGTCCTTGGCTGCACAGTGCTCCCTGTCCTCAAAGGCCACGACTGCTGGCTGGGGGCGCCCAAGCCCATCTCCTTTCCCCTCCCACCAAAGCCTTCTCAGCGTGAGCCGTGCTCTGCTCTCTCATTAAGCAAGCGCAAGGGTGTTTCCTGCCAGGCCACCACACCCTGCAGGTCCAATTTCTAGAGCACCAAAGCCGCACGACCACACTCACAGTGACAACTAAGGTCTCGAAAGGCCCAGGGAGAGGCCACATTTATAGAAGCAGTGCTGAAACTCCTCAAGAAATTGGGTCAAGGCTCTGAAAGAGACTGCGATCAAACCTAGGAGGATAAACAAGGAAACAGGCAAATTCACTACTGATTAAATGCATGCAAATTAAAGCCATAATGAGATTCAGCTTGGGGTCCGTGACACCGGCAGGACTTAAGAAGCCTAAGATTCTGCATGGCAAAGTCAGGAGCGTGCAGGCAGCAGCGTGCACTGACGTCACCACCCTAGAGGCAGTTTCGCAATGTGTCACAGGGTCTGAGCCGTCACTTCCAGGAATGTATTATGAGCACACAGAGCAAGCAAAGAAAATGTAAGCAAGGAGCCTGCTGCCTTCAGCAACCTGGAGCCAGGCAGAACCTTCGCACACAGCTATGTTACACACAAAGCACAACGCATAGACAGACTGTAAGAAGTCCTCTGCTATCTGCTAGCATTCAGTGAAAAGACTGCTTGCAAAATATTTAAGAATTTGGATAATTAAGTATAAAAAATAAGAGTTTGAGAATAAGTGTGAATTGTATGTGTGTACACAAAAAAATGTTTTAGAAAGGCAGATATTCAACTGAGCACGGTGTGCCATCAACTCTGGGTGCTGGAACTACAGGCGACGTCACTCTTGTCTTCCGCACTGCTGAGACTTTCTAGAGCATTCATAACCATAAAGCCCTAGGCAACACAGGCAGGAACAGCACAACCTGAAGAGGTCCCCACCGCTCTGCGGTGCCACCCTAGACCGAGCGCGTCCTCCATCAACGTGGTGACACTCGGGCCTGTGCACCCGACAGCCCAGCACGACCGCAAGGCCAGCAGCGCCTGCCTGCGCAGACCGTAACTTCCTAAAAGCTTCGGAACAAGACGAACACTGGAAAGCACTGACTAATTAATTGTAATTCACACCTAGGAAAAATTCAATAACTCTAGAATTCACTGGTTCCATGCCTGACAACAATTTAAGCTATGCTTGTGCTAACTGAATGAATGGAGGATGAGGAAGGGCGGGCCCTATGGCCTTTCTCTGCTCCTTCTTTGCACTTCAGAATCAGTGACAGGGTCTAGTCACTCGGGACACCTAATGAAAGCTCCACCAGAGAGGCCGTCTTTCACGATTCTCAGTGGTCACCTGACCTAAGATCTACCTGTGGCACCGTAGCTCAGCTGTCACCGAGAACTCCACACGTCCACTGCTGTGAACACCTGCTGGAGAGGCCTCCCGCTTCCAGCAGAAGCCGCAGGAGGTCCTCTGTTCCCTGGGCTAGTCATTTAGAAAGAAGCACAAGCTAGAAAACCGGGAAGGCCTGCTTCAAAATGTCCACAGTGGGGCAAGGAGTACAGTCACGCAAAGCAGAATATAAACAACTATTCCGAATGCTGGGACACCTGAGTGCCTGAGAGGAACACAGCGAGTGTCACGCTATAGGGCACTGGCCAGGTGGGGCCCCTTCGGTGGATTTTACATGGTGGTAAGGCCTAGTCTGCAGGGTTAGAGAGAAAGTCTCCATTTTCCCAGGCTATGGAAGTTAAGAAAAGCCCTGGGAAAAAAGGGACTGTCCCCATGGGGGCTAGTCTGAGGTCCCTGACCACCAGCTTTGCTCAGAGCCCTGAGCCCAGCACTTTGCTAAGTACCCAAGAAATGTCCCCAGGGCCGTCAGTGTGGTGAGCACGGGGTGGACACAGCAGAGCCCTGGGACTGGAGGCTCACTGGGCTCCCTGTCCCAGGGGCAGAAGAGCACTGGGAAGCCATCGCGAGCCACACAGAGCAAACGCAAACAGCTGCGCGGCGAGCCTGGCGTGCAGGGCAGAAGGCAGAGGCAAAACTGGCAAACGCACGCGGGGCCCCTGCTGGCCTGTTTTCAGGACAGGAGGTAGGAGCAGCACGGCGAGCTGCCCAGGTGAAGGAGCAGATCTCGGCGCACACGCAGCGCCGGGCCTCAGCCCTCACCGGGGAGACTGCACCTAGGAGCAAAGGGGGTCACGGCGCCTACACGAGGGAAGGTGCCCCACCCTCTGGTGACAGACTTGCATGTGGCTCCTGACGCAGCGTCATCTGGACGAGCCTGCGACGCACAGGCAATGCAGGGTGCAGCGGCACGGGCTCTTCAGAGCCCTGCAAGGGGCAGCCCCAGGAGGAGGACAGCAGCCGCGCCCTTCAGGTTGTGTCCACGCGTGAGAGCCCAGTCGGAGCTGGAGCTCCCCGTGCAGGAATGTGAGCCATCCCTCAGAGTTTCTTTTCAAGCAATGTGGGTTAGTCTGGGCCTTGGGGGGCCTGCAGGGCAGACTTCAGAGGCGTTCTGTTTGGTGGGGCCAATAAAAAGACAAAGACGATGCCAAGGGACAAAGCCGCTGGGTAAGCAAGGCTGAGCAAATGGGAAGGGCAGACAGGGAGATGGAGCCGCTAGGAGGACAGCCAGCCCAAGCCCAAGGGCCCTAGGCAGTGGCCGTAAACCGGGAGCCACACAGACAGCTCAGGCCCGCCGGAGCGGAGAAGCGGCTGTTCTCCCAGGGGACATGCGCTGGAAAGCCGGAGTCCAGCGTCAGCAGCCCGCGGACGGGCAGGACGCCGGAGCACACCGCAGCTCCTCCCTGAGGCTGCAGAGAGAAGCTCCCTCTTCCCTGGGGTCACAGAGAGCAAGAGAGCCGCGCAGATGGACGAGCTGGGGGCCTCCTGCGGAGCAGGTGCCGAGAGCAAGCGTGGGGTGCTCCCCACACTATCAGCAGGAGCACCCTCTGCTGGAGCAGATCCTCCCACAGAAAACACGCGCAGGCAGCCGGGACAGCACAGCCCACGCCCAGCCAGGCGTCTCCTGGGCTCCAACACTCCCGCTTCCGAGTGAGGCACAGGCAGGAAGGCCAGCGTGCCCTGGGCCCTCAGCAGGCGCGCACGACCTGCGTCACCTGCGTCACCTCTGGGGCAAAGGAAGACTACGGAGAGTTCAGGGACGGCCACCAAAGGCTCTTCTGTCCCTCTCAGCTGCCGCTCCAGCTAGGCTGCTCGGTCTACAAGAGGAAGGCACCTGAGAGGCGGGTGGCCGTCAGCAAAGGCTCGGGGGGCTCCCAGGTTCTCTCTCCCTGAAATGGAGATCAAAGAGCACGTACGTGGGACGGCGCACAGGAAAGCGGGGGCCCGCTCCTGGCACGAGCACGCGAGCAGAGGCTCCCGGCAGCCAGAGGCCAGCAGAGCGGCGTCAGACACTGACTGCAGTGACGTGGTCGCTGCAGGACCCACGAACACGGAGCAGCTCTACATGAGCCCAGCAAAGCAGAGCTGGCCAGGCTGACCAGTGGGGATCGGACAGAGAAAAGGACCGCACAGCCACAGGTCAGACTTCCAAGGAGGCCACGGGGGGCCACACCCCAAACAGCTGGGGTCTTAAAAGAATCTCTTCACAAGAAAGCAAAATGGTTCCAAGAGCAGAGGAGACACCAAGACTATGTAGCACGCTGGAAGAGTTCAGGAGTAGTTATTCAAAGTTAAGGGTTGTTAGGGCTCGGGTCTGGACGGGTATCCCAAAAGCAAGCCCTCACAGGGAAGCCCGTGGAAGGCGGCTGCACCGGAGGGCACGCGGTGCCGGGTCACGGGAACGTGGTGCCGGGTCACGGGAACGTGGTGCCGGGTCACGGGCAGGTGGTGCCGGGTCACAGGTGAGGTGCTAGGTCATAGGCGTGTGGGGCGCTGGGCCCCGGGTGTGGGGGGCGCTGGGCCCCGGGTGTGGGGGGCACTGGGCCCCCGGGTGCACGATACCAGCAGAGTTCACCACTGCTTAGCTTCGTGAGTGTGGCTAGGTGGGCTTACTGAACACAGCAGCCCACCCTAGGAGCAGGTGCCCCACAGCAGGCTTGTAGCCCGCATAGAACGTAACGGGAGCACGCCGCCTGCCTCTGGTGCTTCCTGCCAGCTGCCAGGAGCAGTTTCTCCCCTGCCTGCCATCCTGCCCTGGAGCCAGCCAACTACAGACTGAACATCTACCAACTGTGAGCTGAAATAAAACTTTTCTCTCTTCACTTGTGGGTGTTGGTGCTTTGTCTAGCAGTGAGGCAAGTGGTGAAGACAGAGTCTTCCCAAGCTCCTCCTGCCCTGAACGCAAGCAGGGCTCCAGTTCTGAATCCAGGCCCGCCCTGCCCTGCAGTACCTCAACAGCCACTGTCGTCTCCAGTGGTTTGGGCCAAACCTCAACCAGTAATGGATCACAACCTTGCTAATTTTCTTCACAGACAAAGCTGTATCCTGCAAGAAAATGAACGCGGTCGTTCATGACACAGAGGCGGCTTCGTTCAGTGAAGGACATAAACGCCACTTAGGAATCAAGCCAGAGTTACTATGAAGACATCACATAAATAATTTGCAACTTCCTTAATTTACGTAGACATGAAAATAATCTGACCTTTGAATTTCCATCATATTATTGTATATTTTATGTCATACTGTAGATTTCAAGCTTTCATCAGTAATGTCATGTAAGTTCCAACTGAATTACATAGAACTGTCCAAAAACCTCAAGTATTAGCCAGGGGTGGTAGCACATACCATCACCCTAGCACTCAGGAGGCTGAGGCACGAGGATCACTTCCAAACTTGAGGCCAGCCTAGGCTACATAGCTAGTTCAAAGGCAGCCCAAACTACATAGTGGGACCCTGTCTCCAATTAATTAATTAAAATTTTTACATATCATTTTCTCTACTGCACGCACTGGAATAGTGTTGTTCCTTACGCCACATTCTGATACATTTTACGACGAAGCTCTGTCTCCTGTGAAGCTTCTCTCTACCCAACACCAACTCACCAAGATCTTTGAGGTTCGAGAAATCTGCCCTGCACACCTTCCACAGCCCTAGTGTTCTGCTCCTCACTCAGATGAGGGTGTAGTGAACCAGTCTCACATGCTCCGCGTAGGGCCACTCCAGCTGCTTGCTCCCTGGATTTTCTCAGGCCCAGGAGAGAGGGAACGGGACGGAAAAGCAAAACGCCTCCCTGTGGGAGACAGCGCCACCACACCCGCCACTGAGTCCTCGGCAAGGCCCTTGCAGCGCTGCTGCCTGCACGCTGCCTCCCGTGTCCTGCCTCCAGACCGCTAACCTAGGGAGCGCGCACTTTGCCCTCGATTCCTGCCCCAGGGATGGGACAGGGACTCAGGACAGAGATCGCCAGCTTCAGATGGTCCCTCTGCCACGGGGCATGGGAAAGGCAGCGGCAGCGCAGGCAGCCGGGGTGACCCTAGGGGAAGCCATGCAGGCTGAGGGAAGCAGGGACAGGCTTGGGAAAAGAAGCCAAGTCCTGGGAGACACAACCAGGCCCTGCACCAGCTGCTGCAGAAAGCGCACTCTATCGGAGGAGATAAGCACGGAAATCCTCTTGGACGTAAGCCAGAGCTGCCACCATTAGCAGCAGCATTGTGTGTACAACAGTCCGGACACGCAGCTCCAGTGTGCCTCTCGGTGTGTGGGGACCACGGCCCTGCACTGCACGAATCCTGGCTCACTGCCCCTGCCTTAAGTCAAATGCACACAGCATGATCAAAGTAACTGCCAAGAAACAGTACAGACCGAGACGAGAGGATCGATGTAAACCTCAAGCCAGCCTCAGCTGCAGCGGGAGTTCAAAGGCAGCCTGAACCACACAGCAAGCCCGTCTCAAACACACCCATACACATGCACACAGAAACTGAAGAACATGATAAGACTTGCATTTCTGAGAAAGGAGTTTATAGCCAAATGGTCTACAGCAACTGTTTAATAAGCAGGACATCTGAAACAACAAAAGTAGGGGCTGGGGAGATGGCTCAGTAGAATAAGCACCTGCCTGGCAAGTGCAAGGGCCTGCGTTCAATCCCTGGTTCTGCAAAAAATAAATAAATAAATAAAAATAAAAATAAAATGAAACAACAGAAGTTCCACTGGCCAGACAAGCCCCCGCAGAGACCACAATCCCTTGCGTCTCCCACTGCCCTTTAGGGAAAGGTGCAAGAAGGAGGCGCGCAATGTGTACCACTTGTGGTGGGCCCTAAGCTCCGGGCTTCCCAAGGACCTCCGTGGTGGGAATCATTTTCAAAAGTCCGGGCTACGAATGAACAAAGTGATCCCGCAGAGGCGCTTTAGTCCACTGAGCTATCTGGCTGGCCCAAGAATACATTTCAATCTTTTCTTTTTATTATTATGACCGGCTCAGCCTGCCCTTGGGGGTGGGGCTGGCGCAGCATGTGGTGCCAGGGATGTAACCACAGTCCCAGCAGTAAATTCACTAATCCAAATGCAACATGTAAATCCTTTTAACCACCTTATTACAAAAAAAAAAAAAGCAAAGTGATCCCAGAGAGTCACTTCGCGTGCCGGCTCCCTGACATCGTACACCCAGCCCTAAAGCACCGCCCTGTGCTCTCTGCTCGGCAAGCTGGATGCTGGCGCGGTCGTGACCAGACTTAAGCACTGTGACAGTTTTTACATTACTTCAGCCCAAGAAACACAACAGGTAAATACTTATAAAACCTCACTGCTCAGCGCTTTTGCAGGCCATCAATTTCATGCACACTCAGAATCCGTACATCCTTATAGATTTCAATTGAAGGCTACCCACCCAACTGCTTTTCCACGGGCCTGCTCTTGGGTGCTCCGCTTTGTGTCGCACCAGGGTCGCCCCCTCCATGTGGGTCTTGCCACTTCAGCCGCCGGCGGGGCTGGGCTCTCCACTGCTGCTCTGTGCAGCGGCGCCCTGGCCCCTTCCACTCACCCCATCTGCAATGCTGGGTGATGCACAAGACCCTGATTCCAAGACTGTTATTTCCCTTTGCCAAAACCACAAGCCTGACCTGAGAAATCAATCGAGAACAGGAATTCTGTGCCCTTGTGCACTCGGAGAGGTCTGGACACAGTGTGCGTCACCTACTCTGCTCAAACTGAAACCAAACAGCAACACTTCCAGGCTGATAGGTACAATTATGCCCTCAAGCACTCATTATTTAATCAACTCCAGGAAAGAACCGAGTCCTGCACGCTGGGAAAGCACTCCTTCCCAAGTCAGGGCTGTGCATTCTTCTAGAATAAGTGCTTATTTAAAACCAGCTGACTCCATGTCCTTGGACAATCAATGTTTTGGATCAGTATGGGGCCTCACGGGTGCGCTTCTTTAATGTTAACGTTAGGCAGGACTGTTAGTGGCTTTTTTTTTTGAGACAGAGTTTTGCCATGTAGTTCAGCCTTGAGCCCTTGAACTTGTAGAGATCCTGCTGCCTCAGCCGCCCAGTGCGAAGGCTACAGGCGTGCCCCGGCCCACCAGCTCAGAGGTTTTCTTTTGTAAAGTGTCAATGGAGTAATAAATACTCTCACAAACAACACAATAAAGGTAAAAATCTGATCATGCCATACAAAGTATAAGACTATATTTTGCTAGTTTTGGTTTGGTTTGGTACTTAGTACAGGGTCTACAGGATCTCACTATGTAGACTGCACTTATAGTGATCCTCTGGTTTTAAGTTCCCAAGCACTGGGATTACAGGCATGCGCCACCACACTCACTCTCGATCACCTTCTCAGCGCGCCCTGGGGACAGAGCCAGCATGTCAGGCCTGGGATAGAACCTCCAACAACCTGGGTCTGCCTAAGCAGCTGCTTTAATCTGCTGAGCTATCTGGCTGGCTCTAAGAGTATATTTTGTTTTGGTAAGAAAAAATACAGCACTGGTCAGAATACAGGGAAAAAACCTGAAGCTTTGCTACGTATAAGGTACAAGAGGAAGCAGAGTAGCTCCGAGTAGAAAACAAACGAGCCTCTGAAATGAAAACCCTTGACAGGGCTGCGAAGATCAACACTGTGTGCCGATGCAATGACTCGTGGACAACGGAAACTTTAAGTAAAACACCAGCACAGAGCACTAGGAGGGCAGGGGTCACCCTCGCCATCCATCCTCACACCCCAAAGGACGGCATGGGAATGTCGATTAATATCCAGCAAATATCTATAAAATGAATGAAGAAGGAGCAAATGATGAGGGAAGTGATAAACAGCTCTGTCTCCCGGGAGTTCACTGTGCTACTTTCTTTTAAATTTAATTAATCCTCAATGTCCTTGTGACGTAGCCAGAGGGAAAAAGTATTTACATCACTCTGAGATGGGTGGGATCTAGGGAAGCGAGGATGCCTAGACGCCCTCCTCCTAGTTAACGCGATGCTGCACTCACGATCCAGCTCATCTGGCTCAGCTCCGGTCTGGCTGACTCCACTGTCCTCAGACCTCTCCCAGGTAAGTGGTCCCGCCCAGGAGCAGCTCTGGCCACAGCTGTTGCTCCCTGAGGACGCCTGTGTTTGCAACCAATGTACCTGTATCACCACTGCCATCCCAGGTCTCGAATGTCCCTCCCTTCCCCAGCTCATGGTCCTCAGAATACACAAATTCCTGGATCAGCACCCAAAGGTTTTCTGGGTCAGTCCTGATATGAATTATTTGTTTCCAAAATGTACTCCAACATATTAGACCATGTTCTGATGTTAGTTTAGAAAGGTAAAGAAAAGAAAAAGGTTATCACTTTTGTACACAAGCAACCACAATTTTTTTGTGATTGCTTGTGTGCAGACTATTTTGATAGTCTGCTAAGATACAGAAAGCCACACCTGCTCCACGCCCCCCTCTGGCCCACAGCCAAAAGATCAGCATGGTATAAATGCTCCTCCTCTTCCCTGGGCACGAGGAGACTACTTTATGAATTGAAAGCACAGCGCTACAGTTACGTGACCTAATTTGCGAAGTCTAAAATAGCATCAGGCCTCCAGGCTTGATTTTATGAAGGAAAGATCAAAGGGACAGAAGCGAGCTCATACTATCTCTTCGTGCTACAGAGCACAGGCCCATTTTTTAAAAAACATGAAACGTGGTGTTTAAAATGCCACACTTCTAACATTTCCACAGCAACAAGGGGTGAATGCCACTTCTTTCTCTCCAGAAAGTAGAACTGGTATCAACCACATAACTGAAAATGTTAAAGTGACTATAAAAATCCAAACCATTTCATTAAAATTTAGCTTAGCAAAATGTTGGCTTCAAATCCTGGTCGAAGGCCTTTTCATCTACCTCCAAGTGAAGTGTCCGGCCTGCAGCGAGTCTGCCGGAGGCGGCGAGCTCGAGCGTGAGGGTCCGGTGCTCTCTCAGCCAGGGCCGCTCCCCTCCGACAGCACAGCCCACCAGACCCCAAAGCTCTGAGCGGCCACGCCAGCGGGGCCACGGCGTGTTCCTCCCTCTTGTAGCCATGAGGCAGCCCCAGGGCCTGAACTGCTTTCCCACGGGAACTCAGCTTAAAATTAAGTTCAATTCTCAAATAAATAGTTTACTTAACATAAATGTTGAGGCAGTCTAGGGTGTTTATTGGTATCAATAAAATTGCTCCAGTCACCTTTGTCTTTTAGTAACTTCTCTGGTATAACTAACCTGGAATAAGATTAGCCTGGAACAACTCCAGAGTAATCTAGAGGCGCTAAAATCGTTGGTTTTTGTTTTTGTTTTTGTTTTCTTTTTTCAGTACCCAGGGATCAAACTCAGGACTGTGCACCTACCAGGCTAGCGATGAGGTTGTTGAGCTATCTCACCAGCTTGGTAAATGTTTTGGTTTTCTGTTGTTGAGTTTTTTGTTTTTTGAAGGGTGTGTGTGTGTGTGTGTGTGTGTGTGTTTGGTACAGGCTCTTATTGTCGGACTTCGTAGTGTTCCTCCTGTCTCAGCCTCTCCAGAGCTGGGATTACAGGCTTGTGCCACCATGCCTGGTGGTCAATTCAGCACCCCCAGGGGCAGGGTCAGCCTGGCATATGGTGCCAGGGATCAAGTCCCAGTCCCTGAGCTTACCTAAGCAGGCACTTAGTCTGCTTAGCTAACTCGCCTGCCCTAAATTGGAAAATATTTGCATCCTTTTGCCTATCTTGGTTTTCAGGTAAGCATTTTTTTTTTCAAACAAAGATTTCTTTGGTTTATGTTTTCTAGATTATGAAATTCATGTTTTCTACTAGCACAGAAAAGCACCTATGCAGCACAGTTTCAGACCACAGGGCAGGGGAATCTGTCACATCTATCTGACGCGGTGGCCCCCAAACGTGAGAAGTTGTCTCTCTCTCCCCCCCTCCCCCTGTCCCTCCTCCTCCTCCTCCTCCTCTCTCCCTCTCTCTCTCTCTCTGCAGGACGGGCTGAGCCACCCGCTGAGCTTTCACGCCCGAGGTGCTGGGAGGGAAGCATCACTTGCTCGCCACTTGCTCCTGGGTAAAGCCAGGCAGTCCTGGAAT
>PVKN010025054.1:0-14258 GCA_004027915.1 Capromys pilorides | reverse complement strand
TGTGAGTAAATGAGGAATACAGGAGGAGGAAAACAGACCTTGCTTGGCATTACCATGGCAAGACGCATCGTGGGATGGCGTTGTTTCATGTGTGGTTTCAACTCCCTAGAGGAAGAGCCCAGCTGCACTCCCGTAGATGTTGCCTGCGTGCGCACAGCAGTCTTCTGCAGCCGGGGCCCTGGCAGGTGCTGGGCAGAGCGCGTGCAGCGCACACTGGGATCTGAGCTGCAGTGTCTTATCAGGACAGCATCACCCTTCCTGGCTTTCAGGAGAAAGGGGTCCACCTCAGCTTGGCTGTCACTGCCCGGGCAGGAGCGCCCTTCTTTTCCGGCATCCTTCACATGTCAAATCTGTGTTTTATAAGTTGAACCAGCTTCCTATTTATTACACTGTCACTCAGGGAACAGCCTTCTCTCAGCTGTCATTAAAGTCCTGAAAGGGAAGGCGCTTGGGGGTTGGCTCCAGGAAACAAATAGACTCCACCATTAATTGTCAATGTAGCACCTATTGCTCAGCACTAGGTCTTGGGACCTGCTAAGAGTCAGCCCCAAAAGCGGCCCTCTGTGCTTGAGGAGGCAGACAGGACGAGGCACGTCAGCACAGGACAGAAGGACACAGCCATTGTCAAGATCATCAACACTGAATACAACGAGCACCCATCGAAGGCAGGGCTTCATGAGGCCAGACAAGAGGAAGGAAGGACTCAGGACAGGAGCTCCCAGGAGGAAGCAGGCTGGACACAGGCAGCACGTGTGTGGGTGCGGGAGGTGGAAGGCTGGGTGAGACAGCATGGGTATGCATTTGTGTACGTGTGCGTGGGTGCACACACGTGCAGGCCTATGGGCATGTGTGTGTGCATGTACACGGGATGTGGATGTGGCTGTTTACACAGGCATACACAGATGTGCACAGACATGCAGGTGTGGGTAGGTATTTATTTGCACAGTACACATGCAGGCATATGTGCACACGTATGGGCATATGTGTTAATATGTATCCACATGTAGGCATAGATACGCATTATGGATACATATTTACAGATAGTGCCAGTTAGTGGGTTTGCACTACATGCACTGTGCATGCATGTGCATGTTCACACGTGTGTGGGCATGCATAGGAGCGCTGCTTTGTGCACACCCCGTGCTTATGGCTGTTATGCTGTCTGCACCTTGAAATCTCAGCCAGGGCCTAGAAGAGGGATGGAGAACCTAAAGTTTTCCATGGCGGGCCCCGGCCCGCTGTGGTGCACGTGCTGTGGGCTCCCACGGCTGCCCAGGGGCGGCGCCTCTCCTTGCTGACCCTCGTGCTTGCCCTTTCCCTGTCTCTGGCTTATGCTGCTGCCCTCTTCTGAATTTGCAGTCACTTCTAGTGATCTTCATTTGCAGCGAGGCTGGCCAGGGTGTACAGGTTTGTGGCTCCTCTTTTCACTTAATTCCCATGGAGTTCTGTGAGGATGGCAGAGCAGGCATGGCTTCAAAAAGGGGTGGCTCCGAGAACTGAGGAGCTCACCAGCCACAAGTGATCCAGGGTTTGGAAGCCAGGGACAGAGCCTGCAACCCTCAGTCTTTCCAACTCTTCTCTCTCTTCCTGTGCCCCCAGAGCAGGGAACTTCCTTCTCTGGCTGTGGTCTGCCTCACCTGCTCTGTGTTGGTTCCGGAGTGCACGTGCACCCTTACCTCTGAAGTTCCACGTCCTGAAGCCACACTCCACCCTTTCCCTGGAGATCTTAACTTGCCCTTGGGAGCCCAAGTGCAGGGGCCCCAAGCCCAAGCCTGTGGTCCCATTTAATGGCATGTTGGTACCTGCCACAGATCCATGCCGGTAAGCCACAGCCATCACATTACTCATCCCGTGAGAAGTCACAGACTGGGTCCTCACCTCCTGCTTCACCTGGGCCTGGCGAGGCTGGCAAGTAGTAAACTGAATCCCCGCTCCTCAAATGAGTCACAGAAAAGAGAACACAGGTGCAGCTGCCTCAGGAAGCTGCTCTGCTTGCTCAAATAACCACCCGATATGGCCCAGCTGGCTGGAGGAGGAGGGGAGGAACCATGGCGGGGACTGGAACGACTTCCCTTCTGAGCACCTGCGAGAGTGAGACCCAGGCACGCTGGGGCCTCAGTGAGCAAGCAGTGCAGATGCTGTGGCCCATGGGGGACTTGCCAAGAAGCAGCGGGCTCCTCCATTTCTGAGGTGCCGCAGCACGAATGCTAACTGCTGGGCTCCTCACTGCTAAGCAGTATACTGAACTCTGTCCTAGTGTAGCTGGCAGCCGGGCAGGCTGGCAAAGGTGTGCTGGGGCAAAGTGACAGCAAACGACATGGAGGGAAAACAGACTAACATCAAAGGCAGGCCTCAGCTCAAGCTAGCTGTGGGCTGCCAGGCGGGAAAGATCACTCTCCTGCACTAGAACTGGGGACACCTAGGGACACGCTGGCACCTGTTTGCAACATACAGAAGGGCCCTCTTGTCGGAGCATTGCTAAGTGGCGACACAGTCACGGAACAAGCTGCCACTGACAGGCCACCCACTCGCTGCCTTTGAGCTTCGAGGGCCACACAAGCTTACTTCCCACGTGTACCTCCAGGGGCTTTCAGGGCCTTTTTTTCTGTCCCTCTCCAACAGGTACGCAGTGCATAGCTGGAGGCGGTCTGGGCCACCCCTGACTATGGGTCAGGTATGGACAGGGAGCGTCAGACACAAGGACACTCTCCTGAAGGTGATGCCCCTGGTGTCAATGCCACAGGGCTTCCAAGAGTCTCAAGTATGAAAAGAGGTCTGGAGAGGGGAGCGTGAACCTGGAGGAAACAGCACAGTTCTAGTCTGACATAATGAAGCCCAGGCAGCTGGAGCACTGCGTCTGCGGGGAAGAGATGGAGAATAAGAAAGAGGGCTGCAGAGGTCATCAGAAGCCAGCTCTTGGAGGACCTTCCAGCTACTCAATGTGACTAACCCTAACGGGTGTCTTTCTCTATCCGGCAGGATACAGACACGGTCAGACACGTGGGCGCAACCTCTTGCTATGTGGACAATGGCTATGAAGGAGGAGAAGTAGGAAACACTGGAGACCAAGAGGCCAGGCTAAGGCCCAGCAAGTGCGCACACGGAAGCATTCCTCTATTTCTCCATTTCTCCATCCTACCCCTCGCCTGGCTCCCACCAGGCTCTTCTGTCTGGTTTTCCTTGGACTTTCCTTGTGCAGACCACTGATGGCTTGGGATTAGTAAGGCATACTTCTAGGGCCACCACAGAGGACCCTTTGGGGCTATGTCTAGGCCCTTGCCCTTTCTCACCGCCACTGTCCCCACTCTGCTTGCCAAAGGCCGTGAACTGAGCAGCTCGGCTCCACCACCACCCTCCACTGTGATGTCCCTGTCTTAGAGCCAGCTGACTCTGGGCTGACACCTCTTAAGTTAAGCCTCTCTTCCTTTAACTTGTGGGTGCTGGTTACTGCCACAACAATGGAAAGCTGACTAACACAGAATTCTTCCAAACCTGGTGCAGCTGCCCCAATGGCGTGGAGTCTTTCCTCTGCCTACGCCTCTCCCTAACCCTTCTCAGCCAGCCTCTCACTTCAGACTTCAGCACTGTCTTCAGGTCCACAGACACTGCTCTGGAGACACACACGTGCACAGCTCCTTACCATGCTGTGTGTCCACACGAACGTCCAGCAGTCACCTCCAAGTGAAGAGGGCCAAGAGGAACTATCTGCTGCAGACTCTCCCATCTCTGTTCTCAACTCAGCAGGGGAACATCCTAGTTCTCTTCCCCACACTCCAAGTCCAAGCATGGGTGTGACCATCCAGCCCTGCTGGGAAACCCTGCCCTTGGGCTGGTGGGATAGCTCAGCGGTCTAAAGCATCTGCTTAGGAAAGCTTAGGCAACCGCAGGGACTGCAGTTCGATCCCTGGCATCACATGCTATTGCCAGCCCCACCACCAGGGCAGGCTGAGCCGGCCATAATATAAAAAAGAAAGAAAACCCACTCCAACTCCAATGTGCCCCCTTCCTCCACAGGCACCCTACGCCAGGGCAGCTGTCTCTTACTCTGTCTGACTATAGCATCTCAGGTCTTTCCTCATTGCTGACATAAAATACCCAACATCTAAAGTTAAGGGGGGAAAGGTTTAGCATAGCTCAGTTTGTCAGCGTGAAAGTTGGTAGTGGGCTGGTCCTGAAGGACACATGGCAGGGGGACAACAGCTCATAGCAGGCGGAGGGCAGCAAGGCAAGAGCGGTGAAGTGATGAAGCAGCTGCAGCAGCAGCCCTCTTTCTGCACCCCATATTCTGCCCAGGCCACATGCCCTTCAAGTGGGTAGGCTCACATCACACCCCGGGTGGGCCTCCCCGATATCCACCAACCGAACTAGTGGACGCATTTAGTAACCACTCACCCTTTGTTCCAGCATCACTCGCTCTCCATCACGCCACCTCTGCAAAGCCCCACCTACGACCACATGAGGTTCTGGGGGGACAGCTAGACAGAAGCCATAGCACAACAGGTTCTAACCTGTGTCTGCAGCCCAGTTTGCCATTGCCATCACCATCACCATCACCATCACCATCACCATCACCATCACCAACACAGGGTATGAGGTGCTAGACGTGACAGAGCACATGAAGAGATACCGGGTTGGATCAATGTGGGAACATGGACACCACGCAGTCAGGTTGGAGCCCATTCAGAGAGGTCCCATCCCTATCTCCTCTCAACTGTGTGGGCCTTACCCAGTGGCCATGCTGGAGGCTGGCCCAGAAAAGCCCTGAAGATGAATCAAACAGCACTCAAAGGTTGACCAGCTTCAGGAACAGTGGCTGGGGTGCATGGAACATCTGGCCTGGGGAAAATGCAGAGCTAAAAAGATGCTGCATCTTCAGACAAATGGGAGTTGTCATATGTGGGGGTGGTGAGATGTGTTCCAGATCCTCGTGGGTTGGACTAAATAGCTGGGGATACGGAAACAGTTCCCTGCTGTCCAGAGCTGAAACAACAAGCTGCCTCCCCTACAGCTATTGATCTGAGGGCACGGTGTTGGGATTCCTGCTGAGAAATGACGCTCGCTCTCTCAGCCTCTACTGGGGCCTATCCTTGGTCACTCCAGCATTCCAAGGTCCATTTCTGCCCTTTCAGATATCTAAGGAGAACAGCTTGTGCTTTCCCCCTGCTTCCTCACTTCCTCGCTCTCTCAGGGGCCGCCCTCCCAGTCACAGTTACCCTCCCTCCATGATCGAGGAAGCCCACAGACCTCAGAGGCAGAGCCCTCTACCCTCCACAGTGGTGTTCTGGAAAGCTCTGGGGGAAATGGCAACACACAAAAACGTTTCACACAACCAAGAATTGTGTGCATGACTGCCACATTTGCCACCAGCCATAAGGAAGAAAAAATAATAGCAATAGCAATGATATTTGTGATGTTCAGAATCTAGTACCTGGCTCTGATTCACCAAGAAGCAGTACTTTATGTACGGACCTATCCTAGGCCTCGGAGCACACCTCCGGTCTACAGCGAGGGAGGATCACACAGGACCCTGCTCTGAGGCATACTGCTCCTGTGCTTGTGTCACCGCTACTCCATCTCATCCAGCCTTGCTGGTAGCTGGCATAGCCACTGTGGACTCTATGCATAAATTCCTACAAGGTCGGCCTTTTAAAGGCCGATTCACCACTGTGCGGTGCTGCAGCTCCTGAGTCTGGTGGGTATCCCTGACAGGAGCACACCAGCAGGGCTCACTCCACTGGAGCCACTGGAGAAAACACGCCTCCCTGACTTCTCCAGCTCCAGGGGCCACCACTTTTCAGAGCCAGCAGGTACCAGCCTTTCTGGTATCATGATCAAGACTTGACTTCTCTCCGTGTAAGGGCAGTGATTACCTTGAATCCAGGATAATCTCTCCATCTTAAATTCAGCCAATTAGCAGTCTTTGTTTTTCCTTGCTATGTGATATCTACCACACCCAGGTTACGAGGTAGGATACAGAAAACCTTGGGAGCCAGAGTGTGGTCATAGCTGGACATTAATATTCTCAAATTCCTTGTTTGTATTTTAAAGAGAATAAATAATAATACACAATTTCATGACAAGATAATAGGAAATTAACATCATTTTTCCTTGTTCTTATCCTTAGAACATAAGAATGATGCCTTGGTCATGCACGTATACATAATCTATGATCATCACTCCAGTGCAATAAGAAGGGTGGCATTAGAACACACTTCTCCTTTGAGGGCCCAGGCCTGAGAGAGGAGAGGGGCCGTGTGGGCTGTCCAGGCAGTGGCCTCCTTAAACAACTTGTCCTGCTCATGTCCAGCCACAATCAGCTACACAGGCCTCCCGTCCACCTCACTTCCCTGGGAGCTGCCCCTCCAGTCACCACCAGAGGAGTCCTGCTCGGCTGCTTACATACTTCACAACTAAAGAGGGGGAGGCTGATTATTCCCCTCCGAATGGTTAACGTCTTCGGAGGACGTTTGCACTTCACAAGTTCTTTGACTCCATGATATGGGAGGACTCAGAGAGCTGAAGACAGAAACTTCAGTGCAGCTTTTCTGGATGACACCGCCCTGAATGTCCAGGCTCCAGAGAAGGAGCTTATTCTTTCTAGGCATTCGTTTCACTTGCTACTTAAGTTATAAGGAAGCTGCAACTTCCCCTACAAGACCCAGCTGATGAGTTGCCCACAGAAGCACTCCGGCTTTCATAAGCCAGGCTTAAGAATGCAGCTGGGTGCATCAGAATCAGAGGGACATGACAAATACAATCCTGAACGTAATGAGGAATGAGATGGTGTAAATAAATGTGGTTCATAAAAAAATTCATAAATTCCTAATGATAGAAATCTGTATGTATATACAAGACAGAACAGGGGAGTATTATATACAAAAAACTTGTGGCAATGCCAGAAGATATTCACAGGCAGGAAGCAACCATTTGGGACATCAAAGAAGATTTAAAGCCCTTTAAAAAGGGAGGAAATGCGAGGGAAGTGTGGAGGCTGGGACTGGCCTGCCCCAGCACACATCTTTCCTGGAGGGAGGCTGCGCCACTTCCCGCACCGTTTTCTCTAGCTCACAAGCAGACAGCGTGTGCTTTCTCTTTTGTGGAAACTTCCAGGCAGGGTCCAGGGGAAGCTGCAGTGGCTGCTTGCTAATATCGCTGCCAGCTCCTGCAGCCCCTGGGCCTAAGACGCTGGACCTGCCAGTGGCTACGCCCCATCTGCTCAGCACCAGAGCAAGGTTCCACTGCACAGAGGGGTGCAACACAGCATAGCCGGGCCCCAGGCCCAACCCAGGGGAATAGGAAGAGCCAGCTCCCCTTGCTGCTGAGAGAGGGGCTGTAGAAGAAGAGAGAAGATGCCAGGAAAGCCTCCTCCTGCCCCGTACCCCAGAGAAAGGACAAGAAGGAGCCAACAGTGGCCAAGGCAGGAGGCTGAGGACTTGCCTGCCCAGCTGACACTTATGCCTTTCCCTGACCTTGAGTCTGTCTGAATATTGACCCAGCAGGGCTGTGGTTAAATGGGGAGAGTGACAAGGCTTTTCAGAGTGGGAGGGGGACCCATGCCAGCCCTCCAGGAGTCTGCGCCTGCCCCGGCCTACTGACCTGGGCTTCTTCTGACCTCCAACTACTCCTGTGCTTAGCACAACATGCCCTTGTATGCAGAGTACACGCAGCATTGGGCTTACAGTAGGAACTCAATAAGCCCTACACTGCGCAACCCCAGTGCCTGTGTGCTGTGGGAGGTATTTACTTTTTAACCCAACAGACTGTACCCGAGCCCAGTGAGTGGAAGGAGGATGGTGGCAGCATCTCAGCCTGAGCTGCAGCTGATACTAGGCGAGCTTCTTCTCTGCTGACCTCCGAGCTCCTATTTCAGTTATGGGCAGGCAGGCGGGGCCCCACACCACAGCTGCGCTCCAGGCCATAGGCCGTGCTCCATGCCACTGTCAGGCACCTCACTCTGGAGCCTCCTCCTCTAGACTCCACCCCACTGGGAAGTCGGACACTCACTGGTGGCCCTCAGAAACAGGTGCATGCTTCCCCTCTTCTCCCTGAAATTACTGCCTGTGGTTTAGGCCTCCTTGCCTCTGCACACCCCAGAAGTGGTGCTCTATCCACATGACTGCCACACAAGCGCCCAGGAGCCATCCTGGCAGGCCCGGCAGCCTCTCTGCCAATGTTCATCCAGCCCCCAGGGCAGGTGCTGGAGGAGAACTCAGGACCTCACGATGGCACTGCTCCCTCTGCCAGCTGAGGAAGCACCTGGCGTCTTTCCTGAGCTGACCTCCCCAAGCAGGACAACCTCTGTCTGTGTCCTTGGGGGTCCCTAGCCTCTGTAGGCTCTTCAGAGTCCTGCTGCACAGGGAGTGGAGGTGCAAGATGGGCTGCGGGAGCCACACATGTCCCCCCTGGACCACACAGAGCTTTAGCCTGCCCACAGGAGGAAAACCAAACCCCACAGTTAGAAGGCTTACATTTATCATACCAAATGCAAACCAGTTATATTACTTGTCTTAGAAAGGTAAGTTCATTAGTGTGTACAGATCTATGAAGAGAAAAGAAACTCTCAGTCCCTTCTCACCTTAGGTCCTGGTGTGGCTCTGACACCCACCCTCCTGTGAATATCCACAGGGAAGCTCGTCATTCACCCGCTGAACGCACCCACATCCTTGTTCTACATCGTCTCTCAGACATGGATGATGTGCTCAAACTTGACCCTGTCTTTTGGCTGGGTCTCAGATGCCCGTGTTCTTGCTTAGAACCATTAGGTCCTTAAAGACACAACAAAAAAACAGCAAAGTCCCCTTTACTTTGGGAATGTCAGTGTCACATTCTAAGTCAGCCCTGCTCTTAGCTCAGGCAACTGAACCGTGGTAGCTTAGACTGGGTGGCTTACAGTAGCAGCAGCTTACTTCTCCCAGCACTGCAGGCTGGAGGCCTGAGATCAGGGTGACACGTAGCTGGGCTCAGTGAGGAGCCTCTTCTGGTGCCGCTCTGTCTTGCCTGATGGTCTCACATGCAGGGGGGTGATCTCCTCTGTGTCTTCCCAGATCAGGACACCAATCCCATTCACAAGGCTCCCGTCCTCTTGGCCTAACCACTTCCCCAGAGCCTACCTCCTAATACCACCCTCCAGGGGGGTTAGATTTCAACCCATGAATTTGGAGGGGACGCGAACAGTCAGCCCATAATGGCTTCCTCCAGGGCTTTCTCTCCATGGACTACTTAAACTGACTCAATGCCAGGACATTATAAGGAGCCATGAAGTTATTCTGAGTCATGGCTGTGTTAATTTATGTAACATGACTATGTGTTGGCCCAGCTGGGCCAAGGGCAAGCTCTCCTAAGAAAGAGGTGGGATGTATGCCCCAGGCCTCCTCATGGGGAGTGCACCACACAGACAACACTTTCTGCTTGTTGGGTGGAAGCCAACCAAAGTAGAACCAGCGTTTGTGGAGTTCTCCATGCACAGTCAGAGATTAAGGAGCCATATTGTCTCTATTATGACAGGACCTAAGGTTTTCCTGAAGGCTTAGCATGGGCCAGGCACAGGTCCAGCTGCCTCATGTGCCTCATCCACACAGCGGCCCCAGTCCCACATGGTATGTTCTATTAGTCTAACATTTTACAGAGGAGGAAATGGAAGTTCAAAGTGAAATATCATTTCAAGGTCAGGCAGCGACAGGCTTCCTGGGAGACACTCCATGCTGTCCACCTGACAAGGCTGCTCCTCCCAGCCTAGACAACATGAGGAAGGCAGCTCAGCCCCCAGGCCCATTTCCTGACCTCTGACACCACAGCTGTGGCACTGAGGACTTAGGCAGCCACTAAACTGTGCCAGGCCCTGAATCAAGCACTGCAGAGTTCAGGGGTGGATGGGACCAGCTTTTGCTTACAATGGTTCTAAGCTTCACTCTCATGGAGCCTTAAGCTAACAGAAGAAAACCCAAGGAACTATCCCAAGCTATGGTTTGTGACAAAGTCCTCAAAAACTGAGACTGGGGGAAGGGCAATGCTTCTGTTACCCCCGATTTTTACTGCTTCCGAGAGGGGAGGAAAGCTTCAGCCCCCTCCAAGCTTCAGATCCCATGAGAAGATGTGGGCTCCACTGGGACAGGGGACAGCTCTAGTTCAGAGGATGTCCACTGCTGCCCTAGTGACAAGGCAGGCAAGGGCCAGCCCGAAGCCGTCCCGGCCAAGGGCAGATTCAAGGCCAGCCTGTGTCACATCCTACCCGGACGGGCGGACAGCTCTGGCTCCCTCCTGTCAGGGCCAGTACGGCCTTGGCCTTGGCCCCAAATCCAAAATAGACCAAATGATCTCAGTCATACAGGTCAACTTTCCAGGGTGAAGCTGCAGAAAGAGAGGGAGGAATCAAATAGAACCCTCCTGCCCTATCGAAGGACAAGGACCAGGAAACAGGCATCAAGCAAAGGGTACTAAACTCAACAGTATTACAACTGGAAGAGGAATTCTATATATAGCATCAAACAAAGCTGCAGTTTCCTGGGGAGCAGAGGTAGAAAAGTGGGGGCTGAAGCAGAGGAAGGCAGGACAGACACACAGTTCAATCGGCCAGCATCCACGGGTTAGCCAGTGCAGCGTTACATGAGAAATAATAATGCAGCGAGAAAAGCCTTTATTCTCAATTTTTTTCAGACCATTCCTCATATGGCCACAAAATTATCATGGGACCTATTTCTCCTTTAAAGATTTCATGAGGTAATAGAATTTTCAGTGACTACTAAGGCATGAGAGGGCTCAGCAAATAACCCGAGAGCTCGGGGAGAGTATGCGACTTGGAACATCAGCCATCATTACATCAGAAACAGAAACCTCTGGAAGAAATTTAAGACAAAGGGAAAGATCCAAATGGCTAAGGCTGACCAGGGCAGGCCTACAAAGGGCAAGGAGTGGCATTAAGTGACAAGGGAGAGCAATCCCCTGCCAAGACCCTGAATGCCTTTTATGTCTCTGCCTCTCTGTGCTGAAGGCCGCCACTCGGCAACAGCAGAGTAAATGTTCTATAAGGAATGCAAAGCGTGATCATCCTTCGAGAGGTTGCCTGCACGGATAGCCAGCACCTTGATGTGATTCAGCTGGCAGTACCCCAGGAACAAGCCCACTGTACTGAGAATTTCTTTAAGCCAGAGCCAACCCTCACCAGTCAGCCAGTGTACAGCTGAAAGGTGGTTATCACAGAAGGGGCCATGATGGGGGAGAAGAGGCTGTCAGTGAGATGTCAGCGTTTTACATAGATCAGAAGAGCTAGGAACTGGACAATAAAAGTCAAACCTGGGGTGCAGCCTTCAGGTAGGAATCCGGGTGGCATGCGAGAGTGTGTAACAGCAGGTCACTGGAAGGCTTGAGAAGGGCTGGGACAACTACGCCCTGTAACGTGAAATGGATCTGACTGTCCACAAAGGGCACACAGGATCCCTCTGCACAGCTCTCCCAATGCACCTGAACACATCACCACTGTCACTGTACCGCCGTCAGCAGAGGCACGCTGCATGTGACAGTCCACCGCCCGAGAGGCCCACCAGAAATGTAAGGAGTTAGGACACACAGAAACTACTGTATAATCAGCCCTTTTTAAAAATTACATACAATATTCTCTATCATACATTTTTTTCCTTAATCTCTTGGAAAGAATTCTTTAGATGAGCTAACACAATGACCAAAAACCATAATGGGAAAGCAGAGGAAACAAGGCACGTGACAACACTGGGGATTCCTTATGGCCCAAGAGGATCACCTGTTCTTATGATGCAAATATTCTCAGACAGCAGGCAATGATGCCAGAGCGGCACTAGAGGGGCAAGTGGGAAGAGACAGGAGTTGGAGACAAGCCTGCCAGGGCCTCCCCTCTGATATGCACCACACTGCCCACCTGCCGCAAGCCAGGGAGAGATGGTTTACAGTTTGCGTCAAGAAAATGCCTTTGTGAGGAAAGCATTGCCTCCCTCCCCGCAGGCGAGAGGCCAGTTCTTGGCCACCCTGGCTGGTAGCTCCCAGGGCCCAGACTGCCCTCAAGCCACTGACCGTCCCCACCTCCCACTGCAAAGAGGCTTCTGTCTAGCAGACGTCTGGTCCACGTGGAGAAAGTTATTCAGAGGCTCTGAACCCTAACAGGACAGAATGGGCACGCACTTTTTTGCCAACAGGCAACTGGTACAGGTAGATTACATTTCCTTGCAAAAATAATGAACTGCAAATAACAGAAAGCAACCCCACTGCTGGCTGTCTTCCCACAGGAAATGGGATGGCCCCTTGGACTCAGCTCCACAAAGTCCACACAGTGCCTGCTCCTGGCCTTCACCCCAGGCCCCTGGGGCAAACCACCATGCGTCCCACCCATGGGGCAACAAATGGCATGGGAGAAGAAGTGGGTCGTCTTGGGGTCATTTGTGGCAAAAATGGGAATCCTGCTTTCTTAGTCTGTTTCTTGCCACTATAAAAGAATGCCACAGTTTGGATAAATTATAAATAATAAAATTTTACTTGGCTTGCAGTTCTTGGAGCTTAGAAGTCTAAAATCAAGGGGCTCCATCTGTTGAGGGCCTTCTTGATACATTGTACCATGACAGGAGGGCATGAAAGCACACATCAGAGAGGGAAAGGAAGAGAAGGGAAAGGGAGAGGCCTTAATCCTTTCCTGGGGGTAATATTCTCTCTATGCTATACTGCTACCATGGTAATTAAGTTTCACGAAGGATTTTTGAGGGGACAGTTAAACCAGAGCAGCTTTTTTCTTTTGGACAAGCAATAGCTTAGCATGTGGGAGAAGCCCTGGGATTGTGAGGCAGACAGGGTGGCACTTCTGCCTGGCCAAGCTGATGGTGTGAATAGGAAGCGGGCAGCTGTCTGCAGGTCAGTCTTTAACTGCACTGCACCTTCCTCGTATTCCCTGCTACACAGACCTCCCTTGTATTCCCTGCTACACAGACAGGAGGCACAGGAGGGCAGAAGCACCTCCCACATAGAAAGAAAACAATGAACAGAAGAGCAGTGATTGTGGTGCAGAGAGAGAGCCAGGACAGGCGGGTGGTAGATGGAAACCTCTCTCCACAGAAGACGGGCAAGGATTCCTGGGCTACAGACAAGATGCTTCTCATGGGCAGATATGCAGAGTACTGCTGACTGCAGTTATGCTCAATATAAATGCACACTCCAATGGGAGGCAGTTTGGATACCAGTATCCATAGGGATTACAGCAAGTATGGGTACTCCTTGGGGGGCCCCTGGGGTCCCTGTGGCTCTGGTGGCATCAACGTGACTCTCTGAAGGACCCATAGAACAGAGAACGTTTGCCAGCCAAAATCCCAATTGTGACAGAAACACAGATCGATCAATATCCACGTGTGTCCCTGAAGCCACTGAGTGGCCATGACAGCTATAAATTAAGATCATCTCCAGAGCACTGGGGAATTTCGCCCTTGCAGAAAATAATAACCTTGCACTGACAGAGACCTTCACTCTGCAATGTGCGCATGTATATGTGTGATGGGCCCACTAGGTTGGCCACAGGGTACTCAGAAATTTGGCTACATATGATAGCAGGTATGGCTGTGGGGGTGTTTGGGGTGAGTGACAGACTGAGTTACGGCAGACTTCCCTGTCTTGTGTGTGGGCATCAGTTGATGGCCTTCGCAATAAAAAAGCTGATCCTCTGCTATGGCTTGGATGTCCCTTAAAGGACTGAAGGTTTGGTCAGCAGGGTGGTGCTCCTGGGAAGTGGTGGAACCTATGAGAGGTAGAGGCAGGCCCTGGAGTTACTGGAGGCACCAAATGCAACTGTGGGACTGTGGTCTCTCTGTCCCCACTCTGCCTCAGAGGGGACCATCTGCTTCCATACTCCTCCACCACAGTGTACCACCATCAAGCACCCTCTCCAGAGACCAAGCAGGCTGGTCTATCCAGTCTCAGACTCTAGAACTCCAAACCATGAACCAAGGCTGCTTCATGGCAACAAGCTGCCTGTGTCAGGCATTTCCTTACACTGATGAAAAACTAACACCTTCCTTTAAATAAGAGGAGACTCCTTCTGCCTAACAACCTTTGAGCTGGCTTTGTGTACTCGCCATTGCTCTCGAGCTGAAATATGGGCTCTTTCTAGTCTCAAGATTGCTGGCATACAGATTAAACGACATGCTTGGTTCTTATGGACCACCAGCTTGTCCACTGAAGACCGTGGATGTGTCCGCCCCACGATCACATGATCTAATTCCTTATTTTACACACACACACACACACACACACAC
>PVKN010025053.1:0-14249 GCA_004027915.1 Capromys pilorides | reverse complement strand
TCGCATAGTATTTAAATAGGTGAATATATGCAAAGATATCAACTAAGAAAAAGTTTCCAATGTAGTAAAGAATTACTAAGAATAAAACATAACATAAATACTGGAATTGCAAATATATGACCAGAACTTCTAACAGTTTGGGGATAGGATATCACACAAAGTTCTAGTATGTTGTGTACATGGACAGTGTCCATAATGCCTACTGGTGGCCAGGTGTCATTTGTGGGCCTGAGGTACTGCTATTAAGGAAATAGACCCAGACAGAATCATGACCCATAGGGTGCAGGAGAAGTCCAGGTGCAGAATATTCTGATAGACATATTCTGCTGCTGTATATAAAAGAATACATGAAAGACTGCTTTTGTACATCTCTTTTTCTCCTGTATTTAATTATTTGTCCTATTTTGAGGGTTCTTTCCATTTTCCTTCATGGAGTTGTGGTCATTTTGATCCTTCTCTATGTCTTTCAGTAAACTGTTCAGGGTTGGCTTTGTCATTGTGACATTCTTTAGTTGTTCTTTGTCATGGAAGTATTTCACTTCTTCATTGAATTTGAAAAAGAGTTTTGCAGGGTATAGCAGTCTGGGCTAGAATTTGTTTTCTTGCAAGACTTGAAATACTTTGCTTCATGCTCTTCTTGACTTCATGGTTTGTAAGGAGAAAACTGCTGTGATTCTAATGAGTTTTCCTTTAAACGTGATCTGTTTCTTTTCTTTAGCAGCTTTTAGTATGCTGCTCCTGAGCTGAATTTCTGGGATCTTTTTTTTTTTTTCATGGGACCGAGGTTCAAACTCACGACGTTGCGCTCACCATGCAGGCTCTTGTGCCACGGAGCTATCTCCCCAGCCCCCCGAAATCTGGAATCTTGATTATTATATGTCGGGGTGTGTTTTTAATTGGGTTGATGTTATTTGGAGCTCTATATGCTTTGATTATCTGAATGTCAAATTGTTTCCCCATATTTAGGAAGTTTTCTGCTATTACTTTTTCCCATATTCTTTTTATATCATTTGTACAGACTCCTTGTTTCTCATTGACGCCTATTAGTCTTACATTGTTTATCTTTGCATCATCTTGTAGATATTGAATTATTTTTTTCTTTCATCCTAGTCATTGTTAAGAGATCTTTTCTTACCTCTTCACTAGCTGCAATGGTGTCTTTAAGGTCTGAAAGTCTATTTTTCCCTTTCATTCAAATGTTTTTGCAAGCTTATGATTGTGGTCTTAAGTTCCTGAATAGCACTTTGAATCTGCTGCTGCATTCATTCTATTGCATTCATATATATATATATATATATATATATATATATATATATATATATATATATTTAAGGACCAGGGTTCAAACTCATGACCTTGCACTTTCCAGGCAGGCACTTGTGCCATGGAGCTATCTCCTCAGCCTCTACATTCCTATATTTCTCATTCAAGGATTCCATCATTTTTCTGTTCCCATCTATTTTTTTATTAGTATCTTCTTTAGAAGCACTTAGCATTTCTTTTATTATAGGTATTATTTCTTTTTTTTAACTTCAGAAATTGTTTCTGATCTGATTTCCTCTAGGCCTTTCTGCAGTTGTTTCTTTACTTCAGATATTATTATTTGAGAAATTTCAGGTGTGTGATTTCCAATTTCTTCTATACTATTGTCTTCTTCATTTGTTCTAGGTGGGCTTGGGACCTGTCAGTGAATTTTGCTTCTCCTCTGTCATTTTGTACAGCCCTTCCTTCTGACTTTTGATTTAGAGCTTTGGTAGAGTTCTTTTTTTTTATTTTTTAAATTTTTTTTTTTTTTTAAGTTTATTTATTTATTTAGTTAGTTATGTTATGTTATGGCCGGCTCAGCTTGCCCTGAGAGTGGGGCTGGCACAGAATGTAGTGTCGGGGATTGAATTGTGGTTCCTGAGGTTGCCTAAGCTTTCCTAAGCAGGCGCTTTAGACCACTGAACCATCTTGCCAGCCCCAAAAGACAGGTATGTCCAGTTGCAACAAAGACTGTGAGTGTCTGAGCTTGCAAGAGGACTGAGTGTGGTTTATACTCTTTATTTTACTTCAGTGTTTCACTTTATTTTACTGGTACCAGGGATTGAACTCAGGAGCTTGTGCTTGCCAGGTAAGCACTTTTCCTACTGAGCTATCTCCCTGGCTTTTTGGTAGAGTTCTTACCTTAGCACCAGGTCCAGATCTACCAAGTCCAAATTTGTCCAGGAGGATGTGGCTTGTGTCTGGCTTCTGAGCTCCAGTTCTTCCTGTTGCATCCCTTGGAGGCAAACCTACTGTGCTACTCTGGCAAGATGTTCTGCTCCTGGATCAGCTGTATGGGTTTTGTCTCTAGTTTCTCTGCAGGGAATTCTTCAGCAGTTTTCCACACTGGGTGTGCTGGGCCTGGTTGCTGGGTTGAATGAGTTTCCTGTAGGCCCTGAGTGGTCTATATCACACGCTGGGCCTGGTTGCTGGGTCGAAAGAGTTTCTGGTTGTCCCAGGGTTGTCTCAATCCTGCAGTGGACCTGTTTGCTGGGTTGAATGAGTTTCCAGCCGCCCCAGGGTGGTCTCACTCATGTGTCCGGCCTGGTTGCTGGAGCAAATGTTGTGCGTCATTTAGAACATTTTGCTTTTAAAAAAACCTTGTCTCAAAATTTAAGAAATAAAATATAAAAACCGATGAGGATGTAGATCAGTCCAAGGGCCCTGAATTCCATGCCCAGCACTATTATTATACCTCTACTACTATGCTTCTACCACTATACTACTATCGTACTATTAGTACTGCTGATAGTGCTACACAAAACACACACACACACACACACACACACACACATACACACAAGATGCTTTTATCTAAACCTTTGTCAATTCTATCTACATTCAAGAGGATTTGTACTGAATGGACTTTTTTTTTTCCTTTTTTCAGTATCAAGGTTTGAGCTCAGGACCTTGTGCTTGCCAGGCAGGTGCTTATGCCACTGAGCCATCTCCCCTGCACAAGAGGATTTGTATATCTTCCCTTAATACCTTGTTTTGTCATGTACATTTTCTGAATGTTATGCTTTCATAGAAAAATCTATTCTCAAAGCTGTCATGTGTAGAGATAAGAAACTAGCATCTTAAGAAGTGGAAAACAATAAACAAAGCTCAGGACCAGTTGTAGTCTGTTACTTGGGGATTCCAGAAAGCTGGGATTTAAGGAAGCAGATAACAGCTTATCCTGATGGCTCCTTAATTATTGTCTCCTCCCTTGCTTGTGATGTTAATGGTTATCTCCTCCCCTCCCTGTAATCTTTTTATTTAACATTTGTGTGAGCCTAGGATTAGACAAATGGTGAAGGTCAACAGAGATTATAGTCTTTCTTTACTAAAGTGATTATGCACATGAGCACATTCCTTGGCCCTAAGTAAAAGTGAGATGGTTGTGGAGCTCTGGGCTCACTTTGAGAGAGATCTGAGAGAGACAAATCTCAGTCAGACCTCCAAAACTACATCTGTCCGGTCTTCTCGTAGGTTCTTTCAGCACCGACTCATATGAATTTCAAGGCTTCTATTCAGAGAAAGACAGTTCCTATAATGGTGTATATGGTTGTTTCATGATACCATACAGGATGATTTTAAAGTTGTTTTAAAGATAGAAATAGTGTATTTATAGAAACTATTGTTATTAATCTTTATGAATTAAACAATACATAGAATTCTGTATTCTATTACATTTTAATATCTCAGAGAGTGTTAAAAGCAAAATAAAGATTATAGGGAAACTAGTTGTTGTCTATTTGACCATTTCCCCAACTTGCTTCTACTTACTCCATGTTTTTGTGTACATTATTGATTTTATTTATTTATTTATTTATTTTCTAGATCTCAGCTACAAAATGTACTGGTGGGAAACTGTAAGGCATGTATTCTCCCTCTGCTTAGGCTAAGGGTCCTGTCTAGCCACATGTCTATTTCATTACTGTTCTAGCTTTTGCAGTGCCAGCATGCTATCATTGTTTTGTTTGCCTCTGGGCAGTCAAATCCTGGGCAGCTCTTTTATAGCCTGGCTTTGAGCTTGACACCTTCACCCCTCATCTTTTTGTTCTGTGGGACCTAAGGTACGTGGTTATTCTCTGCAGATTTCTGAGTTGCCTTACTGATCCACCTTTGAATTTTCAGTTCTTTGAAACACCTCTTTCTTCTCAGTACACAAGCCTCTCTCTGGGACCACCTACTATGTAGGTGCACAGTGGGCCACTTAGAAACTTGCTAATTTAGAAAGATGAACAGAAATCTTTCCACTTGTATTTATATTTATGTGTTGTAAGTTTCTGGAAACTTTTTCCTTTGAGTACAGAATTCAGGAGTTTTAGACAAAAAAATTTATGAGGTTATGGCTTCATAAATTTCTGTTCCCACTTTTTCAGATAAAAATTTGCATAGTCATTATTTTTAGACGATGGAGAAAAAGACAGAGAAGGCAGAAAATAGAGGCTTTGTACAACTTTCTTGTCAGATGAGGCACTATATTTCATCCTTAGGCAATTCTGAATTGATCTTTAATATTCATGGAAGGAAAATAATTCTTGTTTTAAGAAGCTGGAAGCTTAGTGGTTTAGAGAGAAAGTATGTTACAGGCCAAGCTTCAGACAGACTATAGCTGTGCCAGGGATATCTCTTAATATCCTGACCTCTTCACAAGAATATACATTAAATAACTGATTTATACCATGGGTGTTATCAGCTCTCAGAGTGATATGTGTGCTAATCTCAATCGAAGAAGGTGCCAGAAGTGATGGCCAAGAACACCAGGTCCTTATTTACTGTTATTTGATTTATGTATTCCCAGGGATTGAACTGAGGGCTTGCAGCTCCCAAGCACTACTTTTGATTGCTTCTAATTCTTTTTTTAAAAACTGTATTTAGGGGCTGGAGAGATAGCTCCGTGGCACGAGTGCCTGCCTGGCAAGTGCAAGGTCATGAGTTTGAATCCCTGTCCTGCAAAAATAAATAAAATAAAATAATAATAATAAAAATGTATTTAGTATAGGATCTACAGGATCTCACTACGTAGATCAGACTGGTAATGATTCTCCTGTTTTTAGCCTCCCGAGCACTGGGATTGCAGGTGGGAGCCACATGCCCAGTCTCAATTACTATTCAGCAAACTCCAGAGGTGGGGGTCCCACACAGCAGGCTAGGGATTGAACCCTGGTCCCTGAAAACTGCCTAACCGGTGCTTTAGTCCACTGAGCTATCTGGCTGGCCCTGTTTACTTCTAATTCTCTAAGCTCCTTTGAAAAGACACAAAGTCAGATAAGTAGAAAAGGTGGTCTCAGCCTGAAAAGGTTGAATTTTTTTCTACTTACTGGTATTGCTCTTGATAGAAGCATTGCTATTTTGAGACAAAAAGTGAAAACCTCACAAACATTCCCAGGATGATCAAGATCAGTAGCTCAGGTACATGATTTTTTTTGGTATGACAGAAATGTCCATAATAACTGTTATAACAAAATTCTCCCAACTTCAATGTTTTCTGCTGATTCTTTTGTGATCCCCTAGTACCTCAAAATATGATAGTATTTAGAAAGAAACTAGGATAACATGTAGGCCTTCTAAGATGTGCAGTTGACCTCTGTAAAACAATTTAGTGAAGAGAAAAAAAGAAGTATCTCTCTAGTAATCTAGAGGGAGCTAACAGGAAAACTAGAAATTATAGAGACGAGAGAGAAACAGAACATAAGTTAAAGGAAAAATGTGAAGCAGTTTGGAAACCTGGCCTTGGTTTCTGGGGAGGGAGACCCATTTCTGCTGACACAGGTGAGCTCAGAGAGGGTCAGGAGTTTGGAAAAATAACTGTCTGGTTTGCCAGTGCTAGGCCTAAGAAAATTTCACAGCTTCAGTAAACTGTAACAGCAGTATTTCAATTTACTCTGAAAGTGACCTCTCCCTCCTGGGTGTCTATAACTGAAGAAACACAGTGCAGTGTCCACCATATTTGAATGTTTAATCAGGAGCTATTTGGCAATAGCTCAGTTGTTTAAGACTGAGCCACAGACCGACTGTACTTCAGGGTCTCTGATGTTAACCTACTATTGCAACAGGGTGAGAGAGAGAGCCACAGGACAGTGACAGAGGGCATGGACTAGCCACAGCCTCTCTTGAGAAGTTTAATATCAGTCCAGGAAGGTTGCAAGGACTCCACCTGAAGCCATGTTGGCTGAGTGTGGCTGTCAGAGGGCTGGGTAAGAAAGTGTTGGTGTTAAGCCCAACAGATTGTCTGATTCAACCGCACCCTATTGCTTATATCCAACATAGAATCCAGTGGTCTGTTTGCCCCATCTGCCAACATGAGCATGGGTGCACTTTGACTTGAACAGTTTCTACAGTCTGGAATGGATGGACTGAGGGACCCATAGATGATAAATCTAGTTGGAGAAAGCTATAACTCAGCACACACAGAAACTGGGACAGACTGCAGTAAATACAGCATGAGGATAGACTCCATTGCCCAACTGTGGCCATCAGAAAGCTGAGGGTAGGATTCAGCACCCAAACACAGAATAGTTTCAATAGTAACTTGCTGTCCCTCCTCCATATCTGTGCAGTGTTGCAGGCCATGAATCATTGAAAAAATGGAGAAAACTGATCATTCAAAAACATGGAGAAATTGTTTTGACTCATTTCTTTCTTTTTATGTACTTATGCAGGATCTACAGAGTCTCACTACACAGATTGGAGTCATAGTGACCCTCCTACTTTCAGCCTTCCAAGAGCTGAGACTACAGGCATGTGACACTATGCCCATTCTCAATCATTGTCTCAGCGTGCCCTGGGGTCAGGCTGGTGCAGCATGCCAGGGATTGAGCCCTGGTCCCTGTGTCTGCTAAGCAGACAACTTAATCTGCTGGGCTATCTGGCTGGCCATTCATTTCTCTTTTTATTCTTAGGTTTGGGGAACTTGAAGGTGTTTTTCATTGCTTTATTCTATTTTTTCTTCCTTTTCTTTATTAAAATTTTGCTACTTATATTTTCTTTGTCATGTGTCTTTTCTGTTACTTATAATTAGTTTTGTTCATCACTTAGTAGATCCATTAACTTTATTTTTCTTTCTTCCTTATCTTTCTTTTTTATTTTTGAAATTTTGCTTCTTTCATTTTTCCCTTCCTCATCCCTCCATCTTTACTAGTGTCATTGTGAAGCTTTTATAATGTTGAGATATTTGGTTGGTTCTGTGCCATTACTGGTGAAGTCTAAGAAGCTCAGTACAAGATGAGAATCCTAAAAGCTATGAGAGAAAAGCAACAAATCACTTACAAATTTGAACCATTATAATTATAGTATTATAGGTAGCTGAATTAGAAATGTAGGCAGCCAGACAGGGCCAGGCCCTCAAGCAGACAGCATGAAAGACAAGATACCTTGCAACTGTGAGAGAGATAGACGCTTCCACTATGGGCCAGACCTAAGGACCAAATATTGAACAAAGGCTTACCTCCCCAAACTGTCTCTTCCAGGGACTTTTATAGTGTACAACCATGCGGTGGGGTGGGTCTAAGGTGGAAACCATGGAAATTCACTTATGTGGGCATGAGGTGGGACAAAACTATGGTCAACCATTGCTCAGGTAAAATTGATTAAAGTCAATATCGAATGGGGAAGGGCATCTCCTAGCAAGCGGGCATGAATATGGAACAGGATCTTTTCCTGTTGGGGGTTGGGTTATTGACTCATTTAGGCTCTTTTAAAGTGATTGATACCTATTTAGAATATCAATCCCTGATGCTAATTCCTAGGGAAGTAGGTGGCTACTTTTGTTTTTTCTTTTGTCTTGAGGACTGGCCCACAGCAGGGATATCTGCCTCTTGTGTGGTCACCTTGAATTCCATCTTGTCTTCTTGAGGGCCTGGCCCTATCTAACTGCCTATAATATTTCTGTCTAATTCAGCTGCTTACAACACTGTCACAAGTAAACAACAGATCAACAACAAAAAATATCAACAAAAAAATGCCAGAGTTGCACCCTATATTCAAACAAATGGACTTAATATATCTATGCTATATATTATAATTATAGATATATTATATATATATATATATATATATATATATATATATATATATACCCAATAACAAACACACTCTTCCCAGCAGCACATTGAGCTTGCTCCAAAATAAGACCAAAACTAACCTGCAGATCATACTTAAGTAAATGCAAGAGTCAAGATCATTCCCATGCATACTATCAGATCATAGTGCAAAGAAACTAAAATTAAACAGTAATAGAAACACATAAAAATTCACTAATGCAAACTTTAGTGATGAATGAGTCACACAAGTTCTCAGAGAGGAAATTAATCAGTTCCTAGAATCCCATAGTGCCAGTGCAACTTGCCAGGACATGTGGGACACAGTGTAAGCCATTCTAAGAAGACAGTAAATGCTCACATCAGAAACACTGGATGAGCCCACACATATAATCCAGTGATGGATCTCAAGCTGCTAGAAAAACAAACTCAATTCAAGTCCAAAGCTAGGAAGAAAAAAAAGAAGGAAGGGGAAATATATATGTATATACACAGGGTAGCTTGGATAATTGTACTACTGATTTCTGCTGGTCTGTTGAAAGGAGCAGTTAAGGCTTAAACTTTTTTTCTCCTTTTTACTATTTTCTGGCCAACTGTGCATGCTTATAATAGCTGGTAATCTGAAAAAACTAATTTAAAGACAACAATATGGAGCATGACAGACATTGTTGAATTCCTGTGATTTTGCTTAATGGAATTCTGTATCACTTCTATTTGTTTTTGCTACTTCATTCTCTTAAAAAAAAGAAATACAAAGCTAGTAGAAGAAAGCCAATTCTAAAGATTAGAGCACAAGTTAATGAAATGGAGACCAAAAAATAAACACAAGGAATCTGTCATTCTTTTGACTCAGTTTTATTTTTATTGACTATCTCTTTGCAGCATATATCGATTCCATCCATTGTGGAGAGTTGGTACATAAATGTGACGCATCTCAATTGATTTTCATCCCTCTTCCCATCTCCTGGTTTCCTTCTCCTTTGCAGAAAATCTATATTCATTGCCCATTAAAGCCAGCAGATGGAGGAAGTTAGGCAAATGGATTACAGGTACTGAAGAGTTAACCTGAAGTAAACTAAAAGTCAGGGCTTAAGTGAATTAGCATCCAAAGGATATTCTTAAGTTAATTTAAGAACTTAAAGATTAGGTTCTTAGAACACCTTTTTAAATTCACAGAACACCTTTTAACTTAAGCAAATGACCATAGAGGTTCTAAGAGAATGCAAGGAATAAAGAATGTCCCAAACAAATGTGGGAGCCCTTCAGGAAAGTGAAATGCAAACGAAGCAGCTTGCATCTTTATCTGCATGTGAAAAGCCTGCTTGCAACCAGCAGCACCTCTACAAATGGTCAGAAATATCCATGGTGTGTGCCTTCCATAGAACACCTTTTTCTGACTAGCAGAGGCCTTTTCTCTGTGTGTCTGATTTACTTTACTAAACTTTGTGGGATCAAATTGCATCTATTTTCCTAAAAATAACTCAAATTTACATTCTGTGAATTTTCTAGTCACACTGCAATATGTGCTCAACTTGTTTGTAACAGCACTTCAGAAACAGAATGGTTTCCTACTGTACTACAGCAGGAAGATACATCTGATTGTCCCACTTTTATCATAGTTCATATGGTGAGTGCCTGATGCCTCAGTTATAAAACTTGTATGATAACTTCCTTCTGAAGGTCTCACCCATGGGCCACTTTTTAAAAAAAGACATATTTATTCAGTGTTATGATCAGACTATTACATTTAACAATCCACATCATGGGTGCAAAAAAAGGTCTACATTAAAACCCTTTGTTGGAATGCTTTACACTTTCCACAGAACAGAAACTAAAATAACCTGTTGTACAATTAGTCACAAATACAGTCCTCAAGGACTGTATTTGCCCATATGCATGAGTATTATCTAAAACATGTCTTCTTTGTAGCAGCTAGCCCCTGCCACCACTGTGCTTAGCTGAGTTCATAAATCCGTTGTAACCTGTAGCTTCTCTGTCACTTCTCTGGCTCTCCTCTCCTGCTAAGCTTTGTTTCCTGGAAGTGTTTAAAACCTTCTGCCACTGCCATAGCTACTGCTGCTGCTGGAGTCATCATAGCCACCTTGATTTCATGATTTGGTAAAACATGGGCCTCCACTACCATAAGGCCCAGAGCTTCTGCCTCCAAAGTTTCCTCCCTGCATGGGTCCAAAATTTGAAGACTGATTGCTGTAATTGCCAAATTCTTTATAGCTTCCACCACCTCCATAACTGCTTCCATTATTACCAAACCCACTGTAGCCATCTCCACTGCCACCATATCCACCCCCACCATGGCTGCCACCATGCCACCAAAGCTACCTTGACCACTGAATTTTCCTCCAAGACTGAAACTGTCATTGCCACCAAAACCATCTCCACAACAACCACCAAAATTTCCAGAACCACTTCAACCTCTTTGTCTAAATGAAGCACAGCCATCTCCTGCTTTGACAGGGCTTTCCTCACTTCACAGTTGCGGCTGTTCACATTTTTGAATGACAGTCTTGTCCACAGAATCATGGTCATCAAAGGTTACAAAAGAAAAGCCCCTCTTCTTTCCACTACCTCTGTCAGTCATAATTTCAATCACTTCAATTTTTCCATATTATTCAAAATAATCTCATAGGTGATATTCTTCAGTATCTTCTTTAATACCACCAACAAAGATCTTATTCACCATTAAGTGGGCACCTTGTCTTTGAGAATCTTCTCTTGAGACAGTTCTCTTTGGTTCCACAGCTCTTCCATCCACTTTGTGTGGCCTTGCATCCACCTCCTCCACAGTGGCATAAGTGACAAACCCAAAGCCCCTAGAATGCTTGATATTTGGGTCTCTCATTACCACGCAGTCTGTGAGTGTTCCCCATTGCTCAGAATGAATCCTCAGACTCTCATCAGTTGTTTCAAAGCTCAGCCCTCTGATGAAGAGCTTCCATAGCTGTTCGAGCTCCTTGGGAGACTCTGACTTAGACATGACGGTAGTCGGAAGGGAGACTAACGATGCTTCCTCCATGGTGTACACTAGCAGTATTGGCCATCTTTTTTTTTTTTTTTTTTAATTTATTTATTTATTTATTTGTTTGCTTGTTGTGTTTGTTTGTTTCTTTATTTATTCATTTTGTGGCTGGCTCAGCCTGCCCTGGTGGTGGCGCTGGCGCAGCATGTGGTGCCGGGGATTGAACTGCAGTCCCCGCAGTCGCCTGAGCCCTCCTAAGAAGGCGCTTTAGACCACTGAACCATCTCGCCGGCCCCTTGGCCATCTTTTTAAGACTAAAATATTTTAGTAGGAATTACCAAATGGTGATTTTTTTTTAAGGCTATCATTTCTTTCACATTAACTAATTAGAATTCTCTTATGTTTTAGACCACTATGAATACAGGAAAGCCAGGACAAAAGCAAACAAATTTTTCACTTTTTAAATTATTGAAGAAGATTTTAAGAAAAATATTTTTGCACAATCAAAATCCTAATTAGATATTTTATCTTAAACTATTTTGATACCCTAGCCAACATCTAGTTATTTTGGCTGAGAATATCTGGTTTAGTTAAAATTATAGATCAATGTATTCTGCCCTGGGGATTTTCTTTTATTATTTTATTTTAATTTTTTGATATTAGGGATGAAACTCAGAACCTTACACTTGCCAGACAGGCCCTTATGCTGCTGAGCTATCTCTCCTGCTCTGCCTTGAGGATTTTGAGAGTTTATTAGTTGCTACCCAAGTTTTAAAATCCTGAGGTAAACTCTGAGACTACAATGCCTCTTAAGTGTCAGAACTCCCACTCCCATTGTGCCCTTGTAAATGTGGTGTTCCATGGAAATCAGCCCATCAGTTTTCTCTCTATAAAAGTGATACTATGTAGATTTCTAATTTTCCATTATATTCTAAACACATGGAATCTTAAAAACGTTTTTAAATAAAGATTTTTAATATATGTGTACAAAATCAAGCTATCAAGCAACTGAATAGTTTTTTGTGTATATATATTCACATGCATTATTTTTGAAACAGGGGACATCATACAAAAATTGGTAACTGCTGAACAGGAAAATGTGAACGTAAATCCAAACTGTACAAATAAAGTTAAAAACAATCCAATCCACTCATTCTTTTTTTTTTTTATTTATTTGTTTGCTTGTTGTGTTTGTTTGTTTCTTTATTTATTCATTTTGTGGCTGGCTCAGCCTGCCCTGGTGGTGACGCTGGCGCAGCATGTGGTGCCGGGGATCGAACTGCAGTCCCCGCAGTTGCCTGAGCCCTCCTAAGCAGGCGCTTTAGACCACTGAACCATCTCGCCGGCCCCAATCCACTCATTCTTCTCAGTAATATATTTCCAAAAATAGACTGAAATATTTGGTTTAGTGATTTGAACTTTGATATAGCAAATAAAATCACATTTGATGTCAAAATCAAGTGAATAATTAGTTTTATTTAAAAGCAAGATTTTGAAAGCTCTAATTTTCAGATGTGTGTGAAAACAAACCTCTAAGATTTGCTTTGCTTGTTACAGTGAACTGTTGTTAGTGCATGTGGACTGAATGAGACTTCTCAGGGTTGACTTTGGGTTGCTTCATTTTCTTCATTCTTATGGCAAAGTATGCTTTATTTTATATTTGATAAGGTTTCTGCTACTAACAACATGTCAGAAAGGAATGGATTAAAATGTCCATTTCACTTATCAAGGTCCACGAGACCTTCAGAAGTGGTATGTAAGGTGTCTGACGCTCTGTAACAATGCCTGCTGAGAAGTTGACAATGATTTAGCAGTCTCAACTTCATTCTATAAAGAACTTCCTTTGGCATGTTGGCCAAAAATTTCTCATAATTTTTCAGTAGTAGTACTTTGGATCAGAAGGTTTACCTTACATGCATGGCCAAAAATGTTTGCCAAGTAAGCAAAACAATGAATGAATATCTCCCTTTAAATCTGGCCTGGGTGGGCCTTTCTTTTTCTCTGAACTTTAATCAAGTGCATTGACTTGTTCCCTGGAATGTCAACAATTGTCCAGATACTAAGAAAAGTATGAACTTTTATTCTGCTTTTTATAAATTCTTGAAAATATCATGATTCAAGGCTTTGGTTCTGGTGAAACTGACAACTTTCACAGCACCAGAAAAGATTTCTTTCAGTGCTGTTGGTCAAGCCATTGACACTATGGCAAGCAGACTCACACAGCAATACATCCTTGTGTCATGGCTACTTCTCTCCTTGCTAAAGCTCTATGTTGTATACTGCCAAGCATCACAGATGCTCCATTTTGTGAAAAATACCAAAATTTAATTCCAGTTAAAATTTTTCTTGGAAAAGAATCCATGTTGAAAGCCCTTGGAGTGTCTCAAAGCTGCTCACAAAACAGGAATTCTTACAAGAGCTCCTTTGCCCACTTAGATATAAAGTGTTGGATCTGTTTGAGTGTTAAGGATAATTATTCTTCCTCTATGATTTATTAAACACAGAAGAAATGTCCTCAGTTTTGTATCAGGTAATAGGACTTCATAGCAATACACATTGGACTCTAGCCCATTGGCTCACCAATCAGGTCAACAATTTGTACAAGTGTCAACAGTCTCCAAAGCTGCTGTGTGCTACTTTTATCTGTCAGTGTGATTGCTAATATTGCAGGCTGCTCCAAGACAAACTCTGGAAGTTGGAACAAATTGATGCTTTAGTGATACAGTGGCCTTTTCAAGTTAAGCCTCCACTCAAACATAATTAACATCTTCTCTGTTCTCTGTATTTTCAGATGAAAGTAATGGAGAATTGTTAGCTTCTTTGGCTAAGCACCTTGGTTGGCAAGAGCCTTGGCTCTCTGGACCATTAAAGTCTTAGTTTTTTTAAGTCAGATGCTGAAAATAAAGCAAAGGGATATAAAAATTGACATTCCTCTTCTCGTCTCATCTGCTTTCTATACCTACCTCTTTTCTTCCTTCTTCTCTCCCCTCCTCTCTATTTTAAACCATGCCTAATCATTATCATCATCATCACCAGCAAAATTATAATATAACAACTAATATTTAGTAAGGGTTATATGCAATGATTATTTCTATATTATGGGCAAACAGGCACAGTGACTAGGTAATTTGTCAAAATCTCATCAGTAGTGAATAATGAAACCATATAAACTGGGATCATAATGTCTCTGCAAAATCAATATCATGCACTATGTAGTA
>PVKN010025052.1:0-14237 GCA_004027915.1 Capromys pilorides | reverse complement strand
TTTCAAAACCCAGGGCAAGGTGCTTGGTACATCTATTGCTTCAGAGGGGAGCTGGGGAAGTGCTGAGTTCATGGGGGACTTTTGTCCCCTGGCTGATGAAGGCAGAGGAGCTGGCCATCAGGAATGAGGGAGAGGAAAGGAGGAGGAGGAGGGATAGATCAGCAGTTAGGCATGGGTGAGTCTGCTTCTGTGCACATGTGCGTGTGCGTGTGTGTGTGTGCGCGCGCGCACGCGCGCGCGCGTGTGTGTTTGGTGTGCTGTCAGGCGTGATCTGGGCTGGGAACTGATGTCCTTCTTCAGGCAAATCTGACCAAGGGAAACCGTCAGATTACCGAATAATGGATTTTAGAAGTTTGAATAACAGCCATGTATCAAGCACCTTCTAGGTTCCCAGTGCTGCTGGTCCAGGGGCCAAGCTGGCAGGGGTGGGGTGGCAGATGGTAGTCCTTACCTTGATGGTACTTCCTTGCAAGGGAGTGCAGCTGAGGGCTGGGAAGATAATGGCAAGAAGGGGCCAGGCCATGAAGATGCTGCCTGGAGGTGAGGAGTGTCATGGGGCCCGTCGTGGTGGGAACGACTGTGGAGGCCCCTTCGAAGGGGTAACGTGGCAGTAATCCAGATGAAGTGGAGTGAGGAGTCAAGGGCACCCTGAAAGCAAAGACCCCGACCGAGGGCTGGACTTGGTAGATGGGGAGTAGCAAGAGGACACTCATGTGATGGGAGAGAGGACCAGCAACCAGTCCACGTGGGGCTCTTGAGATGGTAGTGAGGACTCTGAGTTTCAGTTTGCATGAGTGGAGCCCCCAAGCCTCAAAGCTGGGAAGTGGTGTGATGTAATTCATACATTACATTGAGCCCTCTGGCTATTGTGGGAGGATGAGACACCAGTGAGGAGGCTGTGGCCCCAGTCGGAGAAGGTGGGGTCCAGCCAGGGCGCTAACAGCAGGGGTACTAAGGAATGGTCAGGTCCAAAGTGTACTGTGAAAGCAGAGACTGCAGTGTGTGCTAAGCTGATGCATTGACTGAGAAGAAAAGCCTGGGTCAAAGAAGGACATGTCTAAGGTTTAAGGTCCTAGCAGCTGCTTAAAGAGTAGAGATGCTGGTTTCTGTGGCGGAGAAGACCTGGAGAGTCGGGTTAGGGTGGTGACCCAGAGTAGCCTGTGGTACTCTGACAAGGGAGGGAAACTTGCGGGATTACTGACCCCAGTTCCAGGTATCCTGACTGCTGTAGGAGTTGGGTAGGAAACTAGTGGTTGGCTTCTTAGTCCCACGATGCCCAGAGCTCAAGGACCTCTCTGTCACCTTTCTCAGCACATCATTGTCTCAATACAAGAAATCCTGACCACCACCTTCTGTGTGTGTACACATCTCATTGTCCATCCAGTCTCTGCTGGTCCAGGTCAGATCCTTTAGAGATTAGCTCAGGCGCCGGGAAAGTGTCTAAGAGGTGGCTGATTAGAAGCCAAGGATAGGGAGAGATCATGCCATGGCCAGGTGGTCAGCCCCTGAGCAAATGGTGCTGCCCCATGGTGGCAGAGTCACGTGGCTGTTTCCCACTCATTCATTTGTTCATTCGTTCATTCATTCATTCCATGTACACAAGGCACCTGGGCATCTGTGGACACTAGAGATATCAGTGGCCATTACAAGGGAACACGGGGATTGGGAACTTGATGGGTTGGTCCTCCTGGGGGAATATCTTAGCTTTTAGGTAAAGGACAGATAGATGCTAGATCAGGTTGCCCAGTATTGAGTAAATGCTAGTCCCGATTGGAGACATGGGCATGGTTAGCAATAGGAAGACACAGATGCCCCTTTTCCAGCAGCAAGGTGGACGTTCTGCTTGGGTCACTCACTCATGCAGTATTTCCCCAGACCTCCACCAGCTTCCAACTGCGTGCCCAGCCCTGAGCTCATGCTGGAAAAACAGGGAACAAACCAGTAGTTAGGAAATGTGGTGTGTGCTAAGAAGGAAGACCAGGGTGCTCAGAGAGGCAGACAGTTGGGCTGTGTCCTGGAGCAGACTGTCAGAAGAGGGACCGAGGTGAAGTATAAGTCAGACACATCAGGAAAGAAGGCAGTGTGGCACAGGGAGGTGTCATGGAGCCAGTCCTCTGCAGAGGGACCACAGCCCTCACAGGATGGAGGGATGGGACAGTGACACAGACAGCCTCAGACCCTCCCCCCTCTACCCCACCCTGTAGCACCCTATTCTTTGCTCTGGTTTATCTGCTAGGTCCCTATGTAGAATTTTGTTTGGACCAGAGCTAAAACCTTTTGGAAAATTCTGATTGGTTAAGGACAGAGACCAGGACCAACTCCCAAGGTCTTGTCTGCCTGAAGTTTAGGCCCCAGAAATGTTCATCTTCCCCAAGAAAGCTTGGAATATTCTTACTGCCAATGGAAGGGAAGACTTGCGGGTTTGCCCAGCCCAGCCTTTGCAGGACACTGGGCCCCTCCCCAGGTAGTCTGCCCAGCCGCTGTCCTTCCTTCTGGCTGGATGCAGCCACCTTGGGCACGGACAGCTGGCTTAGCTGTCAGGGGGGCAGTCACTCCGTTTGTCCTGTGCTTGTATCCATGCCACTGCAGGCCAGGAAACGCCTGGGGAGAAGAGAGCCACTGTGGTGGATGACCCTGAAGGTCAGAGAGGGCAGGAGAGGGAAGGACACAGGCTCACTTTTCCTGGAAGACAGGCCAGCAAGGTCCTGGAAGCTGCATTTCCAGTAAGGAGGCGGAGCTCTCAGTGCACGCCTGCCCACTTCAAGAGGAGAGAGCTCTGCGTGCTCCTTGGTGGCCCTAATGAGTGCTGTGGAGAGCTGTTTACAGCTAAGTGAGCAGTAATAGCTTTCTGCGGTCATTAAACACTGGCTGCTGGAGCCCTGAGGGGGCTGCCAGGAATGAGCTCTCAGGGGCTCTCCCAGGGCCCAGATCAATGAGCCCTGGGTGGGGCTGGGTGGGGCTGGGTAGGCCCCAAGCTCCCTGAGCGCAGGCTGCTACCGGGGACCTCGCCAGGACTCACAGTAGTCCTTGCTCCCCAGACCATAAGCTAGGGTGGGGTAAGAGAGCTCCCTGGAGCAGGAACCACAAATACACATAGCGTGTGGGGTCCACCCTGTCCCATATTCCTGGAAACCTGGCCCAAACCTTGGAGTGGGGGCATCATCTAGGGCTGCATTGGATCCAATCCCTGAGGGTTGGGAGGAGCCCAGAAGCAGGAAGAATAGGGGTGCTCCTGAGGGTTTTGGTGTGCTAGAAACATAGAGACAGACCTTTGGTCTCAGGCCCACCATAGGTAGGGATATTATCTTGCTGAGCTTCTATCTTTGCATTTCTAAAATAGAGCCGAGATAGCACATTTTGTAGGGTTCTTGTGAGGACACAGTGAGGTTAGGCCGCCAAGTGTCCAGCATATCCATGGTGCTTAGGGGAGGATAATCATCGTTATCAACATCACCTGTCTCACTACTGTTTTTTACTGCCACCACCTGCCATTGTTACTACCACCACCATCACCATCACTTCCTCCACATCACCTTGGTGACTGCACCACCACCATCATCGTCATCACCATGGTGACTGAACCACCATCCTGAGTACCACCATCGGTACCAGTATCAGTACCACCATTCTTCATCACCACCACTGCCTCTGCTGCCACCACCATCACCTCATGATCAACACCACCATTGTCCCTAAGACCGTCATCCACAGCAGCTCCGACACCTTCCTCACCACCACCCCATCACTACTGCCACCTAAGAGAGCTGCTTGCTGGGCATCATCTCCTTCTTTTGTTTTTGTTTCTTGGCTAACCTAGTAAGAAGATGGCAAAGCTGAGCCGCCTGCTTCCCCAGCCTCATTCACCATTAAACCTCTTCAGGGGCTACTGAGCATCTAAACTGCCCTAGAATTTGAAGAAACACCTAGGATCTCACAGCATATAGCCAGGGCAGTTCCGGGGCCAGGTGCAGGGAATGGTAGGCAAAGCCATGATCAGGGGCAGAGGTGTGAGCAGTGGTGAGGAGGGGCCAGGAAGATGCCCAGGCCTGCCTTGCGTGACGCAGTCCACTGTTTCCAAGACTCCAGGGCAGCCCTGGGACTCTAAGAGAGGAATGCTTGCTTTCTTCCCCCAGTTGAAGCCTGGAAGAGTTAGGGCTCCAAGACTGGACAGTTCATCCCTCACGCAGTGGCCTCCTGTAACCCAAGCCCCGCTGCACGTAGTCACTCAGGACGCTCTTACTGCCCTGTGTGTCCTGGAGCAGGGAAGAAGGGACAGATGTATGCCTGGAGGAAAGATGGGGTGGGAGTGGGATGGAAAGACATGGGTTGAAGCTTTGCAGAGGCTTCTGCACCTTCCAGAGTGAACAGTGTGGGCCAATTTTCTTCTCTTGCCTGGTGACAACACAGGGTCCAACCATGATTTCCAACCCACATCCCACCTTAAAGTCACACAAAGTGGCTTTTAAAAATCCCAGGGGCAAGGGCTGGCCATATAGTTCATAGGATTAAAGCACCTGCTTAGGCAGATGCAGGGACTAGAGTTCAATCTCGTGCATGCAGTGCCAGATGGTGATTGAGATTGGGCATGGTGGCGCACACCTGTAATCCCAATGCTTGGGAGGCTGAAAACAGGAGGATCACTATGAATCCAATCTGTGTAGTGAGACCCTGTAGACCCTGTACTAAATACATTTTAAAAAAAAGGCCAGCCTGGGCTATAGAGTAAGCTCAAGGCCAAACTGGACTACATACTAAAACCCAATCTCAAAAAGACAGACAGACAGACAGACACAATCTCAGAGACTGAGTAAAACCCTCACTGGTTCACTGATCTAGGATGGGAATGGTTTTTGAAAACGCCTCCCTGGGATGCAATTCCAAGAGACAGCCAGGGTGAAAGGGCCTTGGGACTGGGCTTCCAACCCTGATCCAATCACCTGCTGCTGGCCATGAGGGTCTCTTGACATCTCTGGGCCTCAGAGCTGATTTTGGATTTTGTTAAAACATTAATCATTCGATAAGCAGAATGAATTGGAGACAAGCGTTCCCGGTTCCCAAAGAGGTGAGTGTGGGTGTAAACGAGGCAAACGTATGCTCAAGCACTACGCACCTGCTGGGTGCTCCTCTTAGTTTTCTAACCCTCTGTACACTTTTTAGGAAGAGGACAAAAATGTTGTCAGGAGCTGAATCACAAAAGTGGGTGGGGAGGTGGGCCCCGCACTCTGGGTTTGCAAGGTAAGGCAGGCTGATCCTCCTCCGGGTCACCAGGGCAACCGTGCTTTGCTCTTTGTATTTGCCCTGTTTGTGGTCCGAAAGCCTCTTGAGTCTGCAATTTGTCTTTCTTCAGATTTGAGGAATTTCTCCCTTTATTGCTTCAAATACTTTTTATGCCTCTGTTTACTCTCTTTGCTCTTTTTGGAGCTAACACTTCAATATGTGTCAGCCTTCAATACCCAGCCCCTGTGGCTCGGGGTTTTGTTTGTTGTCGTAGTTGTACGCTTTTTTCTGTCAACTCTTTAGGCTGGATCTTTTCTATTGACCCAGCTTTGTGTTGCCTGACTGCTCCTTCCGTACCCTTCCATCTGCTGCTAAACCCACCCAGTAAATTTCGAATTTCAAATTTCAGATCTAGTTTTTCAATTCTAGAATTTGTATTGTTGTTGCTGTTGTTGTTGTTTGCTTGTTTGTTTGTTTACAGTTTTTAGGTCCCTACCAAGATCTCCTGTGTGTTCATTCAGTATGCATACATTGCTCTTTGTGTCCTTGAGTATAGCTGAAAGTGCCATTCTAGAGGGACTGGCTTTGGTGGACTTCCCACTTACGTGAGGGCCACATTGTTTCTTCAAGCACCTAGAACCTCTAGGTTGCCTTGGGGTCACAGCAAATGACATAATGTAGCGCTTCTGCATTTTATGTTAATCTGAAGTAGATTTTTTTTTTAAGCAGCTAATTTGTCTGGAAGCAAACCCCCAACACTGGTTCACTGGAGAGTAGCAGCAGAAATCTCCGCTCAGGCCCTCGAGCCATTGTGGGGCTGTGTGGACTCCACTTCTGTATGCACTGAGATTCGGGTAGAGCTCATATCCAGAGTTTTGGTCTCCTCCTTGTGGCTCTTCTTCCCAGAGCCTTACCTTCCTCACTTTCAAATAATGGGATTTTCCTAAATTCTGTTCTCTAGTTCCTTAAGCCAGTAAGGCTGTGGGTTTTTACTTGGATTGTAGCCTGATCTCAAACCAAACCCATAAGCATGGAAGTTCAGGTAGTGCTGCTCCTGCCTTCCGTGAGTTGATTCCCTCCGGAGTCTGCCTGCTGTTACTCATTTGCTACCTTTGGGCACTGTTATAGTTGTCACCTGTCTGATAGCTGCCCCCCACCCTTACCAGAAGCCCTGCTATTCTGTCTCCCAAGGCGTTTACAATGGGCAGAGCAGAATCCCACCAGCGCTGTGAGTCACATCTGCAACCAGGTTGGTACGGTTTGTGTCTAGTTGTCCCCCCAAAGCCTCATGTAAGTCGTAGAGCAAACCAGGCTCAAGGAGCAGGAAGTGACTTGAGGGGCGTGGCCAGAGGACCAGGGCGGGGCTTGAGGGGCGGGGCCAGAGAGGCACAAACCCATTAAACTGGCAGGGTGTACTCTGCCACGCCCCCAGGCAAGCGGCCTCCCTTGGAGGTGTGGAGCAGGACGTTCTGGACACCACAGTACGCCAGCCACTCCTCTGGATCCTGTAGCATGGGTCAGCCGTGTCTGTGACTGAGGCCGCCTCTGGCAGGGAGGACATGTTTGGAGAAGGCAGAGCCACTGACGCTCTCTCCTGAGCAAATTAGTCTCCGAGGTCTTGCTACGTAATTCAAGCTGAATGAATTGTAGTAGCTGCTCAGGTTGTTCAAGATGGCGCCAAGCAAGCAAAGACAAAAGTGTGTACCTCACCTTAGGTGGATGCGGACTGTGGTGCAAATCGTACTCTAAGCTAGCTCTGTGGTTGTATTGGCTGCAGTATCTAACATGGTCACCTTACTAGCAGTGGCCAGTGCGACTGAGAAACCGAATTTTCAATATCATTTCATCGTAATTGAGTTAAGTTAAAATGTAAATGACTCCAGGTAGCTATTGGATGGCACCGCTTTAACTAAACCCAAGAAATCGCAGCCTAGATTTGGAGAAATACATAAAGCAAAGCAAATTTTTAAGAGATATTCGGAAAGATTTGTTGGGAGAAAAAAGTAAGCTCAGGTACAACATTTGAAATAGGATTTTATTCCATCTCTCCAAAGAATATGTCTATGAAGAACTGACCCTTTCAGAGCCCTGCTGGATCGCAAGGTTGGGTGTGAAATTACAACCTCAGAGACTGTAAATATGAAAGAGCAACTGCAAGAGGTCACAAAGAAATTTCTAAGTTATGGTTTTCCCAGATGTATTTGAGATCTAATATGGCTTATAAAAATGAGATTCGCCTGTCCCTTGTGAGGGAACACCTTTCTGGGTGGGGGCAAAGTGATCTTCCGCTATGTCTGTCCCACCTTGCCAAGGGTCGTCCCTGTCCAAGCCTTGCCAGCTGTGAACTGAGAAGCAGCCTGGGGCACCTGGAAATAGGTGGGGCCAGGTGTGAGCAGGTCTGCTCTCCCTCCCCTACCCACCTCTCCCCTTGCCAGAGCAGTTGAGAGCTCTGAGGTTTGAACCAGACTGCCTGGGTTAGCATTCCAGGTGCCTGGGTGCCTTGATTTCCCCATCTATAAAATGGGGAAAGGGCTGCTGTAGGATCAGACAGGATGTGGGCAGAGCCTGTACAGCAGTTCAGGCATGTCTTGGAAGCCAGCGCACTGTCCTGTGCCTTCCTGTCTAGTTTCATGTTGTCACCCCCTTCCTGACATCCCCAACCCCAAGGTCTGCCCTTCTCTCCTTGTCCAGCCATTTAGATCCGCCTCTTGGGGCCCCTGTGCCTGCCACCTTCCCGCCTACCCTCCTGCTGTGTCTCCAAGTCTCCAGCCTTATGCCTCCTCCTCTCATATTTTCACCTGACCTCTTTCCTGAGTGGAGAGGTTCACTGAATCTACACTGAGCACAGAGAGACACCAAGCACCCAGCTAAAAGGAATGATCCCCAAACCTAGTCATCAAGACAGAAAAAATATATGTCTTTTTCATTTGTTTGTGAGACAGGGTCTCACTATGAAGCTCAGGCTGGCCTTCAACTCACTTTGTAGCCCAGGCCAGCCTCAAATGTGCAGCAGTCCTCCTGCCTCAGCCTCCCCAGTGCTGGGATTACAGGCTTGCGCCACCATGCCTGACTGAGACAGATAACATTTTAATACAATGTTTTTCAAACTTCAAATTAATGCAGGTATTTCCAGATGAAGAAAATATCAAAATGTTTCATGAAGATAGGATCCATCCCTTGGCCTCCTGGCCCCCGCCTCTAACCTGCCCCAGCCCCGGCCCCATTGGAGCACATCTTTTCTTAATCTTTGCTTTACATTTGGATGTTTTACACATCATGGAATTTTTCACATTAATTGTGGACTTTCGGAAGTACTGCGTTAAGATTTTATCTATTTAATTGATAGTACCAGGGGATGAACTGAAGGCTTTGGAATTTTTAGTGCTAATTTTCTATCTTGAGACAGGGTCTCACAGAGTCACCCAGGCTGGCCTCACACTTACAGTCCTCCTGCCTCGGGCTCCAGGGGTGTTGGGATCATAGGCATGAGCCACTATAGCCAGCTTGCCATTATTAATCTTGATCCCTGAGGTTCCAGGCACTCCTCCTTTCAACTCTGTCCCTGCACCCAGAGTCCTCTAAAGAGCTTCTGGCTCAGCCTGCTGGCCACTGGAGGCTAGGGTAGAGCCCAGCTCTCACACACAGGAATAAGGTACCCCATGACAGGGCAACCCTGAATAACCACCAGTGACTCTCGTGTCATGGGGCCATGACACCAAACACGTAGTCCAACCTGAAGAAGAAAGCCAAGGGCCCCTTCTGGGTGGCAGCCATGTCACCTTTAGGAGATGAACTTGGTCTTGTGCTGATGTCACCTCTCTCTGCCACCGCCTTTTCTTGGTCTTGCTGCTCCTCCTCACCCTTCACTTTGGCCACATGGTCATCAGTGCTGAGTACAGGCTGAGGGCTGACCACAGGGTGGGGTGGGCGGGGTAAGGAGAAGGAGCCGGAAGGACGGTACAACCCAGCCCTGCCAACCCTGTCATTGTCTCCTGTCCTGCCCACCGCAGCTCTCTTTGCAGACCCAAAATAGCTCCCCTGTCCCTCCCTTGGCACCATCTGAGTCACAGCTGGAGCCTGGGTTGGAACCAGACCCCCACATGCTTGGGCAGAGTGGCTGAGAGCAAGGTGGGGTCCCCCCTCCTAGTACCTGTGGGCAGTGGGGAGCCAGCGTTCTCCTGGGATTATGCCGGACAGGACAACAGGGTCACAGGCCCCACACTCCTTGCTGTCTACTGCCGAGGAAGCTGTGCACTTCAGCACTCAGGATGGGCTGGTAACTGGAATCAGCATGTGACACATATGCACCCCACACTGCGCAGTGACCCTGTAAGTGGCCCACACCCCCTTACTGCCCCCATCAACATATTTGGAGGTTGAAATTCTGCCAGTCACACAGACAGTCAATATCTGGTGTCCAACAGCTCTGGAACGTTCTGCCTCCCACCCCTGAAAGGTTAGTGCCTGGCACTGCCCTGGAGTAGAACACCAAGCCCCACTCCAGCCCTGACCATGGGTCCTTCCACTCGAGCAGCACCTGGTATTTGTAGTCACTAGATATTCTCCACCTCCATCTGTACTTCTTCCTAATGATTTGAGCAGTGGTACTAGCAGCAACCCGAGGCGCTAAGAGAGCAACCAGTGTGTCTGAGACTGGGTTTGTGCCAGGCTCCGTGTGATCCGGATCCCGAGCACTGTCCTCCCTCCACAAGATACTGCTGGCCAGTCAGTGTCAAGGCAGGACTCTCAGGGCCCGGCTGTGCCTCCTGTGGTGTGACAGCCCAGAGTTCTCCCAGATTCCCTGTGCTGTTCTACTCTAGGGTGACTCCACTGAGCCCATAGACCAAAAGCTGGAAAGCAGACTCAGAGTCACAGTTAGCTAATGTGAGCTTCAGGGAGTGTGGGCCAGGGACAGAGCTGAGTTGCTACTTCTCTTCTCTCTTGTGCCACCTTGGCAAGGGTTTCTGTCCCTGTGACCCTGCAGCACAGCCATAGCCTCAAGGTCTGTTATGATTTGCGTCTAGTTGTCTCCCTAAAGCCTCATACAGTCATGGTTTGAGGACTTCTAGAGTTTGAGATTAACTCATGATCCACTGGGATTATGGGTGATCCAAGGCTGGGATTATGGGTCTTATTACTGCTGGGATTATGATTGTGTTACACCCAGCCTGCAGTAGAGAGCCTGAATGTAATATAAGAGAGATAAACAGATTCCCTCTCAGTTGCCTCTGTTGCTATTGCTGCTGTTCCGCCTCCATGAACTGCTGCCCTCTGTCATGTGCCTCTCTGCCTTGGAACCATCTGAGTGTGGACTGAAACCGCCTGTAACTGTGAGCTAAATCAACCTTTCCTTCCTTCATTTTGGATGTCAGACATTTGTGCCAGCAATGAGAAAAGAGTAACTGAGACAGGACCCTTGTGTCTGGAGGTTCGGGGAAGATGGTAGGGGACTTCACAGGCCCATCCTGCTCAGCCTGTGTGCTGGCATGGGAGGCCTTCAGGCAGTGGGGACAGGGGAAGAGAAAGAGTGAGGAACCCCCAACAATGTCCTATGAGCTGGCTCAGGGCTGAGGCCCTGCGTGTCCCCTCAGCCACCCCTCCCTGTTTCCCCTGTCAGCAGAAGCTTCTCCTTCTCAGGAGCCCAGAAAAAGAATTACAATACACATTATAACGCAGTGATCACCTTATTGCATCATATTGCATTACACTGTGTTTTATCACATGCCCTACAGTGCTAAACTGTAATTTCTGTGTGTCGGCTCCTTGCTCCTTCCTCACAGTACCTTATGGGACTGCAGTGCCTTCTGTGTATCTCCATTCCCATTGTCCCTCCAGGGGTGGGGATATAGCTCAACAGTACAGTGCTAAAAAAGTGTCATCCACTGTCCCACTAGTGTCATGAGCAAACACCCAGCTCAGTGAGGCTCACAGGGTCCCCTGGAGTCGGGTCTGTGGGTAGGAACTCCTGCTGACAGGCTGCTTCCTTCTCGGGGACAGTCTCTCTATCCTTTGGGTGGCCTGGCTGTGGCCTGGGGCCCTGGTGGGGCAAGGGTCCCAGTTGGACAGCACACGGTCAGTAGACTTTCTTTCCTGGGCTTACCCGCCTTCCTCTGTGTCTTCACTGACTTTTCACTCTCTCCTATGAGACCCATCCATCCGTGAAACTAGACAGAGGCAGCTGGAGAGCAGGTGTTTTCTCTGCAGGCCTGGAACCGTGCGGCTGGATACCTCTCTCCAAGGAGACAGGCAACTGAGGATAAGGACTCAGGCAAGGAGCCCACACGGAGAGAGCAGGGACCCTTCCCAGCAACTGTTCCTGGTGGTAAGGACACAGGGCACAATGCTGGGTTCCCTGTCTTGTTAAAGTGGCACCAAGCCTTGGCTTCTCCACCTGTCTAATGGGTGAATAATGTTCAAGCTATGAATTTCACACACTGGAGGATCATTCTGTCCCTTTCTCTCTTTTTCCTTCCTTCTTCCTTCTCTTTCCTCCAAATGAAGTTAGTTTCAGAATAAGGCATCCAAGTTCCTTTCCTTCTCTACCTGGACAGGGTTGTTGACATTAGTGGATGAATTCTGGAAGGTTCCGAAAAAATATGGCTCCTTCATTGTTTGCACAGTGAAGCTATAACTTGAAAGGTTTTGCCCTTGGGCAGAAGCTTGGGCCACCCTCACAGTCAGCCCACATCCCTCCTGCTTATACACTTGGAGCAGAAGCAGCTGGACACCACTGGGGACCCTAGCCTGGGGGAATTGGGCCTGGGCAGCACACGGAGGGACAGGGCAGCAGGGACAGCAGGCACCTGGAAAAGCAGAGCTGAGTTTGGCTGTGCAGGCAGCCTTGGGGTGAGGGTCTGAGGATGAGCAAGGCCAGGTGGACACCTGCTGCCCTATGTGCTTCTGGCCCCTGAGTTGCCCATGCCAGTCCCCGTGCCATGGAGGCCTCCTGACGGAGGGCCAGGATTCCTGGAGTTAATGACCGAAGCCAGGAGGGAGGGCACTGAGGCTTGGTCTCTCAGGACCCCAGGATTCTCTGTGCTCTATTGAACAAGCAACTTCATTCTGAAAGACTAAAAGGAAAGGGAACAGAAAGAGAGACAAGGGCTGGTGAGATGGCTCAGCGGTTTAAAGTGCGTGCATCAGAAAGTTTAGGCCACAGCAGGGACCGAGGCTGGATCCCAGGCACCACATGCTGTGCCATCTGCACCTGCTAAGGAAGGCTGAGCCAGCCATAACACAAACAAATACATGAGGTTTAAGAAAATAAAATAAACTTAAAAAAAAAAAGAAAGAAAGAAAGAGAGACAAGAAAGGAAAGGAAGAGAAAAAAGGAAGGAATAGAAAAAGATGAAGTGAAAGGAGAGAAGGAAGAAAGGAAGGAAGGAAAGGATGTTCTCAAGGAGCAGCAGGTCCTGTGAGGCCTTTGACCTTGGCCTTGACACGGCCGGATTTACCAAAGCCAGCTACGATTGCTGTGCCGTATGCCATTGTTCCACGAATTTCCATCACTGAAAACCTCTTGTTGTCATTATTCCCATTCTACAGATTAAGAAGCTGAGCCCCAAAGAAGTTAAGTTTCAGAGAGCCCTATCTCATACAGTTGGGAACCTCTGGAGAGTTCCAGGATGCAGCAACCCACCCCAGGGTCTGTGCTTGCCACGTGCTGTGTGGCTTTTTTTTTTTTTTTTCCTGGCTTATGAGATGAAACCCATTGCAGTTGGATTTCAAGTTCAGTGATACCCTTTATCAAGTCCCATGCACCGAGCCCGGTGCTAAATTGCTTATGTGTTTCAACTCGTACCATCCTCAGCAGGCCCTGGGAGCGAGTTTCCATGGTCATCACCCCCCGTTGTACACATGAGCCACCCTGGCTGTTCACACAGAACCCAGGGGCCCAGAGACCTCTTCTGCTCCTTTGCCAGCAGGGAAAGGCAAGCCGTGTTTAATCCAAGCAGGTCGCCTTTCTTTATTTAAAAAATCTGGCACCTTTGCAAGACCGCACTTGCTAGCCTTTTGCTCTCGCCTGTCCCCAGTCAAATCTGTCGCTTTTCTGCCCTGTGGCTCTGTTTGTCTGGAAGGAAGCCACTGCGTCCCATCTCGGTGATCCATCTCGGTGGCTGCACCTCCATCCTCAGTGTCCAGCATCATTAAGGGGCAGAAGAATGGTCCCTGTGTATGTCATTTCCTGGTGGTGGTGACTTTCACTGAGTGACATCACTTTGCCAACCACCTACCCCAAGTCCCAGCCTCAGGGACAGTGGCCCTGTGTCCCTTAAAGGCCCTGGGCACATCCCTGGAGACCTCTGAAGGGACTTGCACTGCTTCTGCCCACCAAAGAGGACAGACCCTCCCCCTCACTCTTGTCCTTTTATCTCCTTCCCGGGACGCCTCTCCCGAGGTGAGACTTCAAGATGCCAGCCCTTCCAGGTGTTTGTAGTCTGCAGCACTTCAATTCTATGTTTGCTTTTTATGAAAGAGAAGTGATCCTGTCTGTAGAATATTAAGTGGCTCAGGCAGCTTTGGGAGGCGGAGCAGCTAATCCGGCGACATCTGCTCCGCATTTGATCTTGGTCCAGCAGCCACCCTGTCATCGCCCCACCCGGGCCCTTCCTCACCCTCCCCAGCTGAGCTCTGGGACCTTGAGGCAGACAGGAAGATGATGAGAGGCTCTGGTTCACCCAGCTGTGTTTGTCTGAGGCCTGAGTCAAAGACCTGGTCAAGATGAGCAACCCAGGGGGAAGCCTTCCCTCTCGTGGGACCGAAATACACAGAAAAGGGGATGAGCCAGCCACACAGCATCCTGGGCCCAGTCTTCCCTCCCCACATGGCCCTATTCTGGGGCATCTGCCAGCCTTCACGTTGCATGGCCAAGTGTAGGAGTCCTCGACTCCAGTCTCTTAGGAGACAAGACTGGTACCTGGGTACAGAGCTGGATGACATGGCCTCTCAGTCACCTGAGGATGAGCACAGATTGGAGTTCCCATTTTGCCTTCTCCAGAGCTGGTCCCCACCCCCCCACC
>PVKN010025051.1:0-14248 GCA_004027915.1 Capromys pilorides | reverse complement strand
ACACAAAGAACATGATGTATGATGATACTAATTCTTTATAAACTCCAGACAACTAATGTAACTCAAGAATAGATTTTCCAGGCATTCATCAGTCATACTTTATCATTCAACTAGGAGTTCAACTCAATTTGAACTTTAAGGAAAGGTGAAATAAGAGCTAGTCTTCTAAATGGAAAAAAAATGTGAAATCAGAAATAAAGCATAAAGGTGACAAGGGCAAAGTCAGAAGCAGTAATTATAACCTGTTGCGGGAGAGCTAACCTGGATAGGTAAAACTTGTCCTACAATTTTATGAACATGGGATATTAACCTGATATAAAGTGAAACAGTATGTCAGCTTCCACTTTCCATTTCAAACACACACAGATTTTTGGCAAATATATCTTTTATACAGGAATAAAAGAGCCCAGTTTTATATAGGATGCAGTGCCTGTGCCAGTGTTCTATAAATAACCCCTACATGTCAAGTGAATTACAGTCTTCTGCAACTAAGGAAGCTGTAGGCAAACCCAGAAGCCTATTAAGAAGGAAATGACAAGCTTCGGGCATTTAATTGCATTAGCTCATCACCAGTAAGACACTAGAAGTCTAAAACTGATCTGACTGGGGACTGACTGGAACTGAATCCATTCTAAGCTGTCTTTACTATCTTAAAAGCTCTGTGTGTGTGTGTGTGTGTGTGTGTGTGTGTGTGTGTGGTGTAGTGTGTGTTTAATCTGATTACTAGATGGTTTGGTCAAGAGCAATTTTAGTTTCAACAGTCTAAGGACTTTTAGAGGTAAGCCGACTAGGAAGTACATTTATTAGATAAATGGCAGCTCTTCAAGACCATAAAGGAGAAATTTGTTTGTTTTATTTACGAGAGTAAGAATATTTATAAAACTAAGATGCATGCTTATATCTGGTAATCAGAACAACTAATTTGGAGACAATATTGTCATATGACAACCATTGTTGAATACTGATCGTTCTGTTTAGCAAAACTTTGTATAGTTTCTAATGTTTCTAAACTACTTTTATTCTCTTTAAAAATAATTTCTAAGGAATTGAAAAAGACTAAATATTATAAATGTTTCAGGGAAAATATGTATATTTACTATCTATTAGTTGTAACACAGGCATGCAGTTTATCAGTGTACACGTACTCCTTCACAAATGACTCTTTCTTTATTTTCACTTTACCAAGAAATATCCCCACCTCTATTTTGCTCTTATTTTCAATGGGCTACACACAATCTATAATGTTTCTTTTTTCAATCTATAATGTTTTCTTTTTGCTGTCGTTACTTGTAGCAGATATGATCTATGGTCTGTTCATGGCTTCCTAATTAGCTATTCAGTAGGCACTATTCTGGGGTTTTGTCTTAGTAACTTTTTCCTCATTGCTGGGGCAAATACCTGACACTTAAAATGAATGGAGGAAAGGTTTATTTAGCTCACAGTTACTGGAGGTTTCAGTCCATACTCGGCTGGTTCCAAGGCAGAGAGGCACATGGCACAGAGCAGCAGTTCATGGTGGCAGAACAGCAACAATATGGTGAACAACCAGAGGAGCAGAGAGCAACAGCGTGAGTCTGTCTCTCTGTCTCTTTATATCACATTCAGGCTCTCTGCCTCAGTCTATCTGCCTTAGGTAAACCCATCATCCCAGAAGTACTCAGACCCATAGTCCCATCAGTACTAAAACACATAATCCCAGTGGATCATGAGTCAAGTATCAAACTCTGGAATTCCCCACCCCATGATTGCATGAGGCTTTTGGGGGGGACAACTGGACATAAACCATAACATTCTGCCCCTGGACCCCCAAAGTCTCATGCACATCCCTTTGTGCAAAAGATATTTTAGTCCATCACTAAGAGTTGCCAAAGTCCCAACAATTTCAGAATTACTGAAGGGTCCAAGTTCTAAGTCTCCTCCAAGATCCAAGGCAAACTCTTCACTGTGAGCTCCTGTACAAAAGAAAAGTTAAAGAGATTCAACATTCAAAGGCACAAGATAAACATTACCATTCCAAAATTTGCAAACAACAGGGTAACGCAAAACACTGCAACCGAAATATGTCCAAAATCCAGCAGGGTAAACATTAAATGCCATAATTCCAACTGGAACATCCAAAGCAGTTTGCACTGAGTTGTGAGCTCCAAAGGCCTTACATGGCTGCGCTCCTATAGTACTCTTGGTGGTAGTTTCCATGGCTTTTCTCTTAGGCCAGGTTTGCTCCCTCTTTGCAGTTTACCTTAGATAATCCACATTTCTGGCTTTTCCAAACTTCTGGGGTTTCCACTGAATAGGCTTCTCACTCTTTGCTTCACACACTGCCCTCTCAGGGGCACTCTGCCTAGCTTCGCAGGCCTTCTTCTGAAATTGAGGTGGAAGCCTTCTTACCCTAACAACTCCTGCATTTTGAATGTGCCTAAAACTAATGTCACATGGATGATTCCAAGGTCTGCTGCCAGCTGGAGCAGTAGCCAGGCTTCCTTTTCTCTTGGTTGTAGGGGTGGAGTGCCTGGATTGATGAACATTCTGACCTCGATTCCAAGGAACAAATTCTTCATACCAGCGCCATTTTGGAAACTGGGTTGGTTGCTGCCACCATTCTAGTACTTGGGTCTCGGTGACTTTTTTCTCAAAGCAAAGCCTTTCTCCTTTGCAATTCTGGGGCTTCAAAGGGTAGAGAGCTGCTGCCTCTTGTGATCCCCTCAGGCCATCCTTTTGATTCTCTGGTTCCTTCCCAGCAATGGAGATCCTTTCAGCCCCATCTTTGCAGTCCACAGCTCTGCTAGTGCTTCCTTCCTGACCAAACTCACAACATTTTAAGTCATCCTTCTTAGCTCTTTGCTCTTGATTTTTCAACATAAATCTGGCTGAAAGCCACCGATAACAACCATGCCACTGCCCCAATAGTTTGATGCTTTGAAATATCTCTTAAAAGATTAATCTGTACACCACGCTCAATCTCAGTCTTAGGCAAAGTCTCTGGGCATGAGCAAAATTCTGACAGACTTTCAGCCAGTCCACACCACAAATCATCTGGAGTCCAACAACCAATGCTGTCCTTTTTCCCAGCAAAAACCTTCTCAACCTGATCTTTATAGGCAGGTCTTCTGTCAGTCTTCTGGTCTGAGTTCTGATCAGAATCTCCCCTAAAGAACAGCCAAAGTTTTTCCAGTGTTTCCCTTGTAGGAAACATCTCTGAACCTTTCCTATCTCTTCCCATAAGCCATTCCCAAAATCTTGTAACCCACATGATCAGTTTAGTCACAGCAATGACTCCACTTCTCTGGTACCAAATTCTGTCTTAGTTACTTTTTATTAATTGCTGTGACAAATCTCTGACACTCATGAAGAAGGAAGGAAAGGTTTATTTAGCTCACAGTTACTGGAGGTTTTGGTCCATACATGGCTGGCTCCAAGGCAGAGAGCCACATGGCAGAGAGCAGCAGTTCATGGTGGCAGAATAGCAACAATATGGTGAACAACTAGAGGAGCAGAGAGCAACAGCGTGAGTCTGTCTCTCTGTCTCTCTTCATATTACATTCAGGCTCTCTGCCTCAGCCTACCCGCCTTAGGGTACACCCATAATCCCAGAAGTACTCAGACCCATAGTCGCATCAGTACTAAAATACATAATCCCAGTGGATCATGAGTCAAGTCTTAAACTCTAGAAGTCCCGCCCTATGATTGCATGAGGCTCTGGGGGGACAACTAGACATAAACCATAACAGATCTGTACACTGGCTGTTAATTGTCCATACCTAAAACTCTTTACATGCTTCCCTTGAGGATCTGAGAGCACCAAGCCTTCAGCCAAACAGCTGGCCAACACTCAAATTCGTGTCCCTACAACTTTTGAGGCACAGAGAACCAGTTGTAGTATGAAAGCCGACACCTTTGTGTCCCATCTTGAACAATCGTAAGGCATGGTTTCAACATCAGGGCTCCCTGCAGAATTGATATCCCTGCTGGTCTCCTCTCTCACTCCTTCCTGACTCTCCTCAGGGTCCTTCTTAAAAAAGTCACTTGGAATGGATTTTCCTCTCTTCTTCTATAATAGGTGATTTGACCCCAGAGACCACTGTTCTGTGTTCTGTATTGTTCTTCTCACTGATGAATGCATATATTCAGTTAGGTCATTGTAGCCCCAGTGGGCCTACCTCTAAGTCCTTACACTGTTGAAACATAAAATGATTGCTAGAAAGAGGAATAAAATGGGCAATCTTTCTCTTGTTCACAAACCACTCTCACTAATATTGTCATACCCAGCATCTCTCATGATGATCTTTTCAGAGTGCACCATTCCTGAGTTGTGAATGTGTAAGTAAATGAAAAGATGCACTTAGAATATCTTAATAACTGGGAAATTTGGTAAATGATCAAATCCAAAACAGTTTTAGAACAGTATGTCTGAACCAGAAAGAACATGCAGTCTCCTGTTTATATACTGACTATTGAAATAAATAGACAGTTTGCTGCGTCAGTTTGTTAAATGGTATTAAATCAAATAATTCTAGTTGGAATGCATTGTAAGTTTTGCTAACAGAAAATCAAATGACAACTCTTTCATATTGGGAAATCAGAGTACAATTTTATAAACTAGTAGATTAAAGATAAGTATACTAAAGTGAGACCTTGGGACTGGGAACATAGAATAATAGCTCACAGAATAATAGCTCAATAGGATAAATGCTTGCCTGGCAAGCTCAGGGTCCTGAGTTCAATCCCCAGTTCCATAAATAAATAAATAAATAAACAAACAAACAAACAAATAAATAAATAGAGACTTCAATTACTGTACAAAGAATCTTACATGTAGAATGCTGAGGAGAGGGCAACTGAAAAAATAAATCTTCGGATTCTGAAATGGTGAAGAAGAAAAAAAAATGTAGTTTCACTGTGAAGGTAATACCCCTTTTTAATTATTCATGTTTGTCAGAGAAAATGCTATTTTTATCATATAATTTTCTCTCCCTGCACATGAAAAACGAATGTATCTGCCCTGTTAGATTCCAGGATATGTGATTGAGATCTGACCAAAACAGTGTGGGTGGAAGTGATATAAATGACACTGAGGTGTACTTACTTAAAAATAGAGTTTAATGTTAAAATCTTTCTTTCTACAGTGCATAATGGAGAGTTCAAAATTCTAAGTCATTAAGAAAAGCAGTTCTGCACCCCTAAAAACCTAATGATTCAGAATAAGCTTCGGTTTATTGAAGTCATTGGGATTTGAGAGCTTATTGTTCAGTCCTACACTGTTTAGCCCATTCAGACTAATATATACATTTTAATAATATATACTCTGTCAATCAAAAATAAGACCGAGCAGCATCTACAGAAATGTTTGTTGATAATATATTAAAATGTGTATTTTTTGAAACGTGCAAAGTTCAAAAGAATTATCAGTCTGTTATATAGACTTCTGGACCAAGTATATAGGCCAGCAACACAGTGCCTTCCTGATAAGCACAACGTTCTGAGTTCGATTCCTGATACAAACATGGGGTAAGAAAATTATGAAGATAATGCCACTGCAAATGTCGAAATGATAATAAACCATCTAAGATAAAAAGCAATTATTTTTACCTATCAGAGAGCTAAGGATGCAAAGACAGCTATGGCATAAACTCTAGCAAATGAAAAAGTGTTTCTAGGAGAGAGAATCCCCATGACTTCTTTCCTCTTTTGTAGAACACTGAGGGCAAGAAGGAGCTGCTACCAACATAGGAGAGGATAAGTAGTGACATAGTCAAGAAGTTTTCAGGACTGTTCTAGGGGTTAAGAATAGGAAGAATCTTAGGCTCTTGGCCCATCATTGATCAAAACCTTGATTCATTTTTTTTTTTCTTATGAGGTAGTCAAGGACATAAAAATCTTCACTACAAACAATGCCCAACATTTTTCTTCTCGTATGTCTACAAATGCCTAATAGACAACTAAAAGTACAAAGTTTGACCTTTGTTTTGTAATATTTCGGATGAAAGCCATCTGAGCGGTGCCTATAATCATTTTAGTCCTTTAAGATATATTGATCTATTAGACTTAAACCTATTTAGCTTATCTAATCACCTTAAAAACTAAGGACATCAGGATAAGAGGCTTGCAGGGACATTCAGCTATACCTAGAAGTTCAATCTTAAAACCTATTATCACCTCAATTTCAGAAAAGGCAGAATGCCACATGCCTGAAACCATCACAGGCAGAAACAGGCATTTTATGAAACAAAATGAACCTCAAGCTATAAGGATTCCAGAATACAAAACTTGGAACAAGATAATGAATAAACAGATCCCAGCCCACCCACAAGTCCATAAAAGTTGATGTTTTACCTTTGTGAGTGAGCCAACCTGACTCCATATATCAAAGTAGAGCCCTCCCAGCTACTCATGCTGCAAGCATTTTCTTTCCTCTCCTATGTTTTCATACACACTCATGTTTTAGTTTTAAATTGAATTATTGTTAAAAGCAAGGAACCACTGTAGCCAGTGATAGTAGCTGAATGTTCACCAGCAGTTTAAAAGTCAAGGATGAGCTGATTTATCAGTATAGGATCTGTAGGACTCCAGTAAGCAAAGAAGCTTTGCAATATACTGCCAAATATTTTCTGTGGGCCTTCATCATGTTTTTATAATCATCATGAGGACATAGTAGGAGAAATGGAAGGCATATCCCAGCACAAAATCTTCTTCAAAGGGCTCAAAAATGAGCATAGAAAATAAACATGAGAGAGTTTTTTAACCTTTTAAACATTGTGATGATTAATTTCATGTGGCAACTTTCTGCACCTAAGGATTGCCTAATTTACCAAACATTAGTTTTGGGAAAAGGCTAGGTTAGTAGAGTATACAATTATTTTGGTGATAGCCATCCTACACTAGCCAACAACCAAAGCAATATGTGTCCTACCTGAAGCATGAGAAAATCTGATAAGGGTGCTAGATACCCACAACCCCCCAGTTATAGCAAGCAGAGAAGGAAGTCCTCCATTTCTATCATTGTGAGGGTGTCCGTAAGGCCCACTGAAGAGGAACTGAACATCTCTATCCCGGCAGCAATAAAGTGGTATAGGTCACTCCTTTACTTCACACTCCAGTTGGTTCCTTCACAGGCCAATGAGAGCAGAACTTTTGTCCCCACCTGGCAACAGCGAGACAGAGAAAGACATGCAAGGCACTCCTTTTTGGCATTCTGTTTCTCTGCCCTCTAAACTATCAATGGAGAGTTTATCAGAAATAATGAAGTTGAAAAAGCAGAATGAGACTGGCCCTTCACTTCTGTCCCTCTCTACTGTTGTCTGTGGAGAAAGTAAAGAACAGAGCACCTTTCTATACCTGATAACAAAGGAGAAGGAGAAGCCAATGGGACATCATGTTAGTCAGTGTCATACTTTGCCCCTACTGGTATCAACAGGCCTCAAAATGGAGTAGAATTCCCACACTCAGCAAGCAAAATGAAGGGGTATGAGGTTTAGCTGACACTTTGTCTCCTTTATGTCACTGGATTAATGCAGCCCACCAAGGAGCTTAATTGCTACCTGGCTGACCTGGTGAGAAAGTGTGACTGCTCTAGATTTTGCTGCATTAGCATCAAGAGATTTAGCGGGGAGCTCAACATTCACTCCAAGGTGGCACTACACAAGTCATATACAGAGGATGACTGCCTCAAATGAAGATGGGAAAAAAAGATTATGATCAGAGCTTTACAAAATGATACAAAAATGTCCAGTTAACATGATATCTAAAGCATCCAGGGAGTGAAAAATCACTCATTATAGCAAGAAACAGGAACATCTAAACTTGAGTGAGAAAAGGACCTCAACAGATGCCCACACAAAAAGTACACATATGTTAGGATTGTCTATCAAGAACATTAAAGTGCTCATCATAAAAGTGCTTAATGGAATAATCAGAAACATGTTCAGTACATATGAAAGCAATAGACAAATTCAGCAAAGAAGCAGAAGACATAAAACAGTGCTAAATTGAATTTCAGGAATGGAAAAATATTTACAGCATCCAAATAGAAAACTCAACCCATATCTTAAATAACAAATGAATGAAACATAATACTCAGTTACATTTTGCAATTAAAGAAAGAGATTAGCTAATGTGACTGGCAGAAATAAAATAGATTAAATAAAGGTAGAAATAGAAACCCAGGCCCAGCTAAATAGAATAGCAGATTAAAGCAGGGGTCATGAGTTTCATCCTTGAGTCTGCTGTGTGGGCCCTGTCCCTGGGGCATGGTGAGGCAGCATTTGAGACTGGGATTGGTGCCACCATCGCACCTATAATCCTAGCTATTGGCAGGCAGTAAACAGGCGGATCACAATGAGTCCGATCTAGTAGTGAGACCTTGAACACCCTGTAGGCCCTTTCCTAAAATAAAAAATAAATAAGTAAAAGGAAAAAGAAAAATATGAAACAGAAAAGATAAGAAGAAAAGGAAAATACTGCACAACAAAAGTTGTTGAATGTGGTAATGCATCCTGAGCGCAGCATTTATCGAATTAAATGATTGCATTAGAGAGCACTTTTGTAAAATAATACATTTCCATCTTATGAAACTAAAAAAAGAGTAAATGCAAAGCATATAGAAAATGTAAATTACAGAGATTAGGTGAATATGAAATAGAAAAACAGTAACAATTCAACAATTTTTGTAAAAGATAAGGAATCATTTTTAAATATAAATCTAGCTAAACACATATAAAACACTGTTGAAGAAGCTGAAGAAAATAATAAAAACTTGAGACAAATGATGTGTTCACGGGCTGAGACTCATTATGGTATGTATTTCAATTCTGTTCCATACTTAGGGACTGGCCTGTTGCAGTTCTTACCCCAAGATCAGTAGGAGTGTTTTACAGAGACAGAGAGTTGTTGTCATTTTTTTTTTTTTTTCCAGAACTGGGGATTGAACTCAGGCCCTTGTGCTTGCTAGGCAAGCACTTATTCTATCTTACTATTTCCTCAGCTCCTCTAGAACTATTTTTAGAAATAAAAATGGAGAAATCAGTTAACCAGATCTTAAGATCAGCACATACTTATATTGATAAACAAGCTAAAGTAATAGACACATAAATTAATGAAGCAGAGTAGAGAAATAGTTGGAGAATATCTACTATATTATTTTTTTTCAAAATGGTCAAAGTTAGATCAACTGATGTTTAATGGCAAGGTAACTTATGTTTCACAGTGATTACCAACGTTAACTAAAGTGGGTTGCAGATTTAAATATAGAGCACATCATTATTAACCTTTTAGAAAAAAATCATAGCAAGTAATCTTTGGAACCAATCTTCTTTATCCATCCTTCAGGTGGTGGGAATTTGGGATGTTTCCAATTTTAGCTATTACAGACTGTTGCTATAACATGGGTGGATATATATTGGTGTGATAAGATATTTTAAATTTTTCTGAGAAGATACCTAGAAGAGGAATAAATCGGTCAAATGGGACCTCTAATATTAGTTTTTTTAGGAATTTCATAGTGGTTTCATCAGTCTGCACTCCCACCAACTGCAGAGGATGATTTTGCTTTCCCATAGCCCCATCATCATTTGTTATTGGTTGATTTTTTGATGATACTAATTCTTTCAGGGGTGAGATGGAATTTTAGTGTTTTAATCTGTATCTCTTGAGTGCCCAGTGGTGATGAATATATTTATTTTCTGCTTGTATTTCTTCATTTGGGAAGTGTGTATTTATCTCAGAAGCACAGTTTTGGATTAGTTCTTTGAATTTGTAGAATATGATTTTTTTTAGTTCTCCATATATCCTAGATATTAGTTCATTAAAGAATAGCAGGTGATTTGTTTCCCACTCTGGTGATTTTTTTTTTTTTTTTGTATTGCAAAAGCTTTATAATAAGATTAGATCCAAACTGTTGACTCTTTGTACTATTCCCTTGTGATCAGGAGGCTGCTCATAGTCTTTGCTCACACCTATATCTTTGAGTTCTACTTATTTTATCTTCCAGCAGATTTAGTGTTTCTGTTTTAATGTTTAGATCATTGATGCATTTAGAATTCAGTTTAGTTCAGCTTAGTTCAGTTCAGTTTACTTTACCTTATTTAACTTTACTTTAGATATGGCTCTAACTTTGTGGAAAGCCATTTTTTTCCAGTACTATTTATTAAAGAGGCTGGTGGAGATTCCTCAAAAACCTAAAACTAAAGCTTCCATTTGACTGAACTACTTCTCTCCTTGGAAGCACAGTGAAAGAATCAAAAGCAGCATACCACAATATTCTATGCACTCACATGTCTATAACAGCACAGTTTATAACAGATCAAAATCTTGGAAATGGCCCAACGTCTATCAACTGATGAATGAAAATGTATCTTCTTTTTTAATACAATGGAATACTTCTCAACCACAAATAAAAGTGAATTTCAGACATTTCTACATAAATGGGTGCATCTTGAGATCATACGCTCAAATGAAATAAATTGGACATACATTTATAAATACTGTATTGTTTCTCCTGCATGAGAAACTAAAAGTATAAATAAGGAACAAAATATATCATGCATATTGTGAGGTAGGAAGAAAGTGTTCAAATGGGAAGGAGAACTAGGGAGGGGGAAGGAAAAAGGGAGGAAGAAAAATAGAAAAGAAAGAAAAAATATATGCAAAGTCTTTGTAAATGAGGAAAAAAGAGGCTTAAGGAATAGAAAGAGAATGGAATATAAAAAAACTTGAAGATATATATCATGCACAGTTACAAATTTCCTACAGTTAATGTGATAATTATGCATATATAAAATGCATCTATAAACTTAGTTAACTGAAAAAGAACAGATATTTTGTAAAAGAAGAGTAAAAACTTAGACCCAGCAACCAGGTCCTGCATGTGAGTGAGACCATCTGGGGCATTCCAGAAACTCATTTGATCCAGAAAAAAGTCCTACCATGTGAGTGGGACCACCCTGGCCTTGCCAAAAAACCATTTGACCCAGCAAGAAGGCCTGGAAAGTGAGTGGAACTTCATGTATTACACAGGCCCAGTGTGGAATACCGTGACAGAACTCCCTGAAGAAAGGCTAGATCCAGGAGCAGAACATCTTGCCAGAGTGGCACAGAAGGGTCCCCTCCAAAGACTGCTGCAGGCAGAAGTACAGCTCAGCAGCCAGACTCAAGCCGCACCCACCTGGATGAGTTTGATACAAAATGATAAAGAGAAGGAGCAAAATGTACTCTCAGGCCCTAAGCCCATCTAGAACAAACATAGGAGACAATAGTATAGAAGCAATTGGAAATCACATCTGAAATCTCTTAAATAATAGCATCTGATATAAAGAAACAATTGCAGAAAGGTCTAGAGGAAATCAGATCAGAAATACTTTCTGAAGTAAAAAGAGAAATGATAAGTATAATGAAAGAAGTACTAAATGCTTCTAAATAAGACAGATAAAAAACAAAGGAGAATAGAAAAATGATGGAATCCTTGAATAAACAATATAGAAGAAGTAATAGAATGCATGAAGCCATCCATGAAATGCAGATTAAAACAACACTCAGATACCATCTCACACCAGAAAGAATGGCTATCATAAAGAAATCAACCAACAATAAATGTTGGAGAGGTAGTAGGGAAGAAGGAACACTTCTCCACTGTTGATGGGAATACAAATAGGTACAACCATTATGGCAATCAGTGTGGAGTGTCCTTAAAAAAGTAAGATTGGAAATCCCATTCAATCCAGCTACACCCTGACTGTGTATTTTCCAAGAAGAACTGAAAACATCATTTCATAGTGATGTTTGTCCACCTATGTTTATAGCAGCACAATTTGTAATAGCCAAATCATGAAAACAAACAAAATGTCCATCATCTGAAGAATGGTTGAAAAAGATGTGGTGTTTTTATACAATGAAATATTACTCAGCTATAAAGAATAATAAACTAAATATATATAAGTGGATGTAACTCGGAGACATACTCATGAGCGAAATAAACCAGACCTACATGTGTAAATATTGTATAGTCTCCCTAGTGTAAGAACACAAAAGAAGAAATAAAAATGGAAAGGTATAACACAGCTGAATGGAAATAAAGATCTTAAAGATTAAACAATGAAGAGAGAACAAGCAAAAAAGTTAGGAAACATGGCTGGGGCAAAACCATGCATTTACACACACAGAATGAATTAGATAATGGTTCTAAGACTCTCCAATAGATTTTTAACAAGCAGAATAGCAAGCAGGATAGCACTAAAACTATGCTTGGAATGACTCTCATTCTGGTCTTGTAGGTGTGTGCTGTTTCTAATGTCATTGCAATTATTGCTATACTCTCTCTTTCTCTCAAGTAAATTTTCATTTTAAAAGAAAACCAAAAAATGGCAATAAAAGAGAATAAGAGACAAGGAAAAATGCCATAGGATTGACCTGCTACAATTTTGTATATGCTTAGATTTCTTAATTTCCGTGTAAATAAACTGTAACAGTTTTTTAAATCACAATCTAAAGGGATTTATTAGAATATCAATGATTGATGGAAAATATTGGTTCCATGTTAGGTCTAAGGCATTTAATATTCAAAAAGACAGTGATGTTAAGCTCAAGCTATAGAGTAGTAGTATCAATAATCTTCTCTTCTGGAAGATTAAGAACTTAAGTTTGTATACCAAAAATTAGAGAAAAAGAAGGACTACAAGGCTAGACAATATTTTGGTCCTAGTCTTTCAAGGTCAGTGAGGACTCTGGACAAAAGAAAACATGTACTGTAACATCCTATAACTCAGTGGTGTCCCAAATTTTCTGTTCAAAGAGATTGTAGAGCTGCAGAGGAAAGGGATTGATGATGTATAGCGTGTCTAAGGAGAGTAACCTAGAGAGAAAACATTCTCTCAGGTGAAAGCAGAGCAAACTGGTCAAGCAATGACTGTGACTCATCCAGACTGACAAAAGTTCTACAAAATCCTATACCTGGTTTCAAGGTTAATCCTGAGGGAATTTGACTGACCTTGTTAGATAGCTAAGTTACATGTCTCATTATATAGGTGTTCCTTTAACTTGGCCTTAACCACCCAGCAGAAAAGTTTAACCATGAGGGATAAAAAGTAAAGCCAAATTAGTATGCTGAGCTGTAAAATGTTAAAGTCAACAGCTTCCAACATTGCCAGTTGTGATGATAATCCACCATATTTTGGAATATTAGACTATGTACACAACTACTTTCCATTAGTTCAATGAGAAGAAATATTTGAACCAGTAGTGTGTATAAAAGTTATTATGTCTGCATCTTCTACTCAGAACAACCACTATGAAACAATGTGCATTGTAGTAATTATTGTGGTTGTCCTGCTAACATGCTGTGAAACTGTCTCCTTTTTATTTTTTATTAAGAGTAAGAAAAAAAAAAAACTTTACAAAACATACCCAGATGTATAATAGTCAAGGTCCCAGAAATTCAGCACAGGAGCAGTATACTAAAAGCCACTGGAGGAAAGGAACAGATCACATTTTAAGGAAAACTTATTAAAATAATAGCAGATTTATCTTTACAAACTTCAAGTCAGGAAGAGCATGGAGCAAAGCTCTATAAGTTTTGCAAGAAAACAAATTCCAACCCAGACTGAGATACCCTGCAAAACTCTTTCAAGTATAATGGAAGAGTTAAATACTTTTAGGACAAACAACAACTAAAGCATTTCATGATGACAAAGCCAACCCTACACAGTTTACTAAAAGATACTTTAGAGAGGAATAAAAATGACCACAGCTCCATGAAAGAGAATGGAAAGAACCCACCATATAGGGCAAACAATTAAACACAGGAGAAAAAGAGGTATACAACAGCAGTATTTCAGCTATTCTATTGTATGCATCAGCAAATTATTTCCATTGGCATGTTCTACAAGTGGACTTTCCTGCACTCTACAGTTCATGATTCTGTCTGGGTTTACAGCGTGGATATCAGGGAAACGGCAGTAGCTCAGTCCCACAAGTAACATGTGACCATCAGTAAATGTCATGGACAAAGTCCATTTACATGCCATAATAGAACTTTGTGCAATATCCTATCTTAAAACTATTAGAAATTCTGGTCATATATTTGCCATTCCAGTATTTATTTTATGTTTCATTCTTAGCAATTCTTTCTAACATAGAAGCTTTTTCTTGGTAGATACTTTTGTATATATTAACCTATTCAAACACTATGCAAGTACTCTGAATTGATTACAGATTCGTACATATAATACAGAACATACTGGCCTCTAAGTCAGACTCATAATTG